>JAQGAS010000454.1:0-49680 GCA_034686365.1 Pachymerium ferrugineum | reverse complement strand
TTTAAAATTATTACCAAAGCTTGTTCCAACTTCTTCTGCTTTGCTGAACGCTTTACCATTTTAGAACTAGAAGTTTACGATCAGAGAAAATCTAAGAGAGAGACAAGACCACAAGGAACACGTGCTGTAGCAGCAAATGGCGATATGAGAAAGAGAAGGAACTAAGAGGGGCGTTCAACGTTTGCAGCGCCACACACGAATGTATTTCCGGTCTCCTGTGGAGCATCCGCTAGTTGTTTGCGCATGCGCATGAATTTAATTATAAAACTAGCCCCTGCAATATGCATAAAAACTGGATTAATACTACGCCGTGTTTTGCGTGTATGTGTATGTGCACATTTTATGCCGATCACTGGTTCAGTAGTTTCCTTTAATTAAACTTTTACTCGCATACAGCAGTGTAAAAAAAAAAATTAATGTCAAACGATTGGGTCATGCGCACATTTCTAAGCGAAGGCTGTTGCCACGCTAAATGATTTACAGCTACATTGACATAGTCATAGTGTATGTTTTGATATTCATTCCTCAGTTTTATGAAGTTTCAGCCACAATTTTAAAAATAATATTATAGCCCATTTATGTTCAGGCGAATAATGTTTTTTTGAAAGACTGGTGGGAATTTGTGAAACTATTTTCATGTCGTCGTTACACTTATAAATTTAATCAAACCTGATCAAACGAACTTGTCAGTTCGTTTATTCCTAAATTTTAATGCATCGAATTGCAATATTGGTTACTAATATATCGAGAACGCACTCGGTAAATGTAGGCTTAAACTGTAAAAACTCAATAAGAACTTACTCTAGGGCTTTATATGATCCAGAAAATACAGGCGATCGACAGAAGCATGTAAACTTTGATACACTAGGAACATGGGATAATCGTATCGAACTTCCCTTGTTATTGCAAGAGAGTATCAAACAAGGGAAACCGATCCCAAAAATATCGGTTGATAATGTTGGTTGTGCAAGTTTAATTGGACGACGCTCTACGAACGAAGACAGGATCCAAGTAAAAGAACTTTACCCAGATTTACTGTATTTTGCAGTTTTTGATGGTCATGGTGGCAGTGAATGTGCTGATTTCTGTAGCGAACATTTACAAGATCATATTTGCTTTTGGTTAAAACGTGGCGAAAGTGATTTAAAAACTATTTTGTTTACATCGTTTATAGAATTAAATAATGCGTATGCACGATACATTACATACAACTGCCCGAGTGAGTGTTAAATTTTCTGAATTTATATTTTGAGAATTGGAAAAAAATTTAAAAAAAAAATTAATTTTCTAAATTTTCAGATGGTGTAGCAGCGACATCTGGTACAACAGCAACTGTTTGCTTGCTTAAAAATAGCATCGAGTTAGTTGTGGGTCATGTTGGTGATAGTCGTGCAATTCTATGTCGAAATGGTGAAGCTAGGAAACTTACAATTGACCATTCTCCTTTACTGAAAGCAGAAAAGGTAGTTCATAAATTAAACTTTTTTTTGTTTCGAGTTTAATGCCCTCTATAAGTAACAAGAAGGGTATGCAGAACACGTGAAGACGTGGAATGTCATAATGTAGGTCAGGTCACGACCTTGACACCCACTATCATTCTTTTCTTTTAAAACTTAACCAAACCGTAAGGAATTTTATGCCAAAAATGTTGCGTTGAAACCAATATAATTAGTTGCTTATAATTTATTTATAATTAATATTGCGAGAAAGAAAAAAAGATCCCTCTGAATTTTTTATTTTTTTCTATCTTATTCAACACAAACGCGTTGCAATTAAACTAAACGTTACTTCGCAGTAGATTTTAAGGAACGAATTATCAGGCTTGTTTCATTAATTTAGGAACGCATTATTCAATCTAATGGCATCGTAATCACCGATAGCTTCGGCCGATCGCTAGTCAATAGTCGTCTAGCAATGACAAGAAGTTTGGGCGATTTGGATTTAAAACCCTATGGGGTAACAGCAATGCCCGACACCCGTTCTATGGAGGTAGAACTCTTCAGGAAATAAAGAACTATTAGTGCTTATATTTTTTCGGCTTCTTATTAGGTGAAACATGGTAAAGATGCTTTTTTAGTGCTGACGACCGACGGAATAAATTTCGTAATGACGGATCAGGAAATTTGTGATATTATTTGCCGGCATCATGATCCGCAAGAAGCTGCTCATTTCATAACAGATCAAGCATTACAATTTGCTTCAGAAGACAACAGTACGGCTGTTGTCGTCCCCTTTGGATCTTGGGGGAAGTTCCAAAGCTCTACTCATAGCTTCCATTTTGGAAGAACCATGATCCGTAGTACAAGATATGTTTAAAAAAAAAAGAATAGATTTATAGAAAAAGATAGATTTATGTAGATCCTTTGCAAAATATTTTATTCAGAATTAAATATATTTTTATTTACAAGTATGAGTCTTTAAAATTGCTTGCTACAGATTTTTTACCTAGAGAATCAGACAACTTTTCTAACAATTCTCGGTAAGTTAGGGGATTCATATTTTTACTTAATGTATACAAAACAAACCAGTCGCCAACGCCCGTGTGCTGGACGATGCTAGCAATAACAGCTACTGGTACCAAAATTGCTTTTGAACGCATAAGAAGCACTCTACACGTAGGTAAGAAAATGATAATTGCTCTGTAGATAAGGTTGAGGCCGGTCACCACAGCCAAGGTAATAAACCAAAACCAAAGAAAAATGTAAATCTTTTCATTGACGATGTTGAGTGGAAGAACGCAATTAGTGTTCTGTTGTTGAAAACCTCCACCAGAGCCGTAAGTAAAGAACTCGCATTTGGTTAATCGGGGAAAAACTCGAATCATCGGGTCGGTGTAATTTGGTGCTTCGTCACTAACGTATTTCATAACTTTAGATCCTAGTGTGAGGAAATTCCAATCCAGGAATCTGTCGGTCAAATAAATTTGACCTATGATATTGAAGAAATTTAAAACTTCACAAAAGATGTATCTAAAGAAAAAGTATTAATTTGAACATTAGTAAATAAAAACTAATTTACAAAAAAAAATTACTTGATAAGGTATCCGTTATGAGAACGTATCGTGCGCACAAAATAGTCATTTATCAATTCAACTTTTTTGGACTCATCATCATGTTCAATTATTGGACAATTCATTTCCAATAGAAGCATTTTAATTTTATTGCCTTCCCATATTTTCCAGAAATATCTGGGGAGATAGAACATGACAGCTTGAAGAAAGAGCATGAAAGCCACCCATTGGTAATATTTGTGGTGAACTTTATCTTCTTCACTAATTGGTTGTCCAACTCCAGGGTAAATTGAACCTGATATTCCTACTTGTATATCGAATTTTGATTTAACCGAATGTGTCGCATTCACCCAACAAAACTGATTGACAACATCTGTAGGCACTCCGTGGATGTCCATGCAAGCAATGGGCATTCCAATATGCTCGCGGCATGTTGCTAGAATAACAAAGGCAATAAGAATGACCACTGTCACTTTGTAGTGAAGTCGAAATACATTGTTATCAGTGATAGTGGCATTGACTTTAGGTAGAAGAGATTTTAGACCGTCAAAAACGAACATAACGTCTGTAATAATAGAAAAACAATTAATGACAACTATACTTAATATTTAAGATTCAATTTTCTTACCAGAGGAAAATTATCCCAGTGATTGTTCTGCGTTGATTGATTTGCATGTACCTTTTATAGTTATTATTTTCCCTTGCGAAGGTGGGTATTCCTGTTACAACTTACCGATTAGCTGATGTCATTTCCCGCCTTACCTCAATCGTACAGCAACCAACATCATCAACTTCTGTTTCCATTCCTAGAAAGACTTCCTGAAAACTGAGACCAACCTGCTGCAATCATAATCAATTCTTGTAATCTATAGCTGTTGAATTTTCGGAATTATTATTTGGAAAGTGGTTTTTCGTACGCTGTACTACTCGATACAATCAAAGTTGTATTAGCTATGTTACTCTATGACGACGTAATTGGGAGTGAATTACGTATAAAATATAACTTATTACCTGGTATGTGGAATAGGCCCCGGCCTAAAAATCTTTACATACCGTAAGTAATATGGGGAAAACCAGGGGCTGCTAACCTAAGCAATGATGAAACTTTTAACGATATTAAAAATCCCATAGTTTTCAATAAATATTTATTATGTCCTATTATTGTTGTGTATTTTTTTATAAAATAATAATTAATAATAATAACACCATAAATTATTATTCAT
This sequence comes from Pachymerium ferrugineum, assembly GCA_034686365.1. Taxonomy (NCBI): domain Eukaryota; kingdom Metazoa; phylum Arthropoda; class Chilopoda; order Geophilomorpha; family Geophilidae; genus Pachymerium; species Pachymerium ferrugineum. The sequence goes on along the minus strand of JAQGAS010000454.1, from coordinate 45,447 downwards.
ATTTGAAGGAAAAGGAATTTGTATAGGACGAGATTCACGCGAGATTCATACAGTGATTCTTATGGCTTGTTGATGCCTTCGGCAAGTCGTCAACTGTTGTTTCCGGTAAGAAAACTTCTCGTGTGGTGAAAACGTCCTGGAGATGTTTCATAGGTTACGTTACGAGGGCGATTTAGCAGACAAAGAAAATTTTAACTGCCAAAGGTAAGTGTCAGCTACATTTCTTTATTTTTTTAAATTTTAAATTCGGTTAGGCTTAACTGAAAATCCAAATTTGGTTAAACCGCTCTATGAGTACCGTAAACTTCTCAGAGAATTGTATCCGGTAATATGGTTTTATTCTTGGAATTCTTGCCTACTCCCCTGATACTAATTGATCTAAGAAAAGAAACTACTTTATTGAACGGTTGTTCTCCGGAAATGAAGAGAATAATGCTTATCGGGGAATTCACAAAATATTCACAAAACTAAAAACTCATTTTACAATTTCAATACATTGACAACACGAGCCTCCTGTTGAGTCATTAATTTTTATTCACAAATTTTTTAAAACTTTTTTCTAGTCTTTTGCTTTCAACACTTTATAAGTGATTAAATTTCAAATGACTTTGTGTGCATGAAAAGCTTTTTAAATGTAATCAATAAACCATTGAGAGCAGCCTAAATTCAATTTGAAGGTGAAATCTTTGGAGATTTCTCTCAAGAATGTTATCTACACAAGACCATTTGTGAATGCAATAACGTGGCATTGGTAACTACAAACTTCCTTTTCATTTTGCAATTCGAAACCAGGCTTTAGAAGAAAATCCCCTATTTGTTGACACAAAGCTTTTGATAGCCACGTGCATCTCCTTGTGGTTAAATAAATCTTCATCCTACACTAAATCGAATGCAATTGACATCCCATTTTAATTCCGATTTTTATTTTCAAAACAAACGAATTTATAAATATGAAAATGCTTATGCTTATCACCTAAGGTGTATTAGAGGTTGGAGGTTAGTGATTGGTGAAACGAGCACCGTGTTGCCATGCCAACCAGGCATCTCAGTGCCGCTCTCCTCCTGGCAAGAAAATCAACCGTACCCAACTGGCACAAATCAAAATCGCGCTTGGGATTGAGCAATGAACACACACGGTAGGTCGGAACCTGTTGCATAAATGTGATGAATGGTTTGATATTTTGAAATAACTGAATAGAAACTAGCCTTTATCCATTCTTAGAAAATAGCATTTTAAACCACCTCCTTTACTCTCGCCAATTTTATTTCAATTTATTTCGTCGGTGCATGTCTCTGCTCAATTTATTTTTTCATTACTCTCACGTAATTTGTTTCCGAGTGAAACATTTTAACTTAAAACTCTTATTTTTCTACATTTTATTTTAAAAGTTGGTAAAAAAATTAGTTTCTTAGATAGATGCCTAGAAACAAAATCTTTACATTAATTGAAAGACGCTGACAAGCTCCTGTGATGAAATCATCGACCAAATTGACCGCCTTAAGGAAAGCTTCTTAGCAAAGCATCATTAACTGAAAATCACTCATTACTCTCTGATTGGGTTGTTAAACAAAATTCTAATTCGGAAATTTATTAAGCCGAGACTGCATGTCCTTTAGATAAGCGCTTGATTAAATTACTGCCTTGATTTTTCTTTGCGTTGTTCAGAGGTCTGGTTATGAAATGAGATTTTTCGAAAGCATACGAAAAATGTAACTACACAATGAATATGAATGTATGTGAAATGTTTATAGTGAAAATAAATTTTTATTATTTTGTCCAAAGAAAATGTTGATGGAATGTAACGATATAGGTGTGTTTTTTTTCTTTTTCGTATGATATGGGAAAATCGATATGAAAGGGTAATAAAGTGAATGACAAATAGATTCCTTATAGCTAGAAAACTCATGAATTGTGATTAGGATAACATTTCACTCTTTAATTTTGTCGATCATTTCTATTCAGACGAGTGTTGACATTAGCAACAAGCCCGTAATGGCATTAAAATGTCAAATATTTTCATGTTTTGAAATATTAATTAGTTTACATTGGGTTTTCATGTTGAGGAGAGTTTAAATTTTAATTGAATTATTGTAAACAAGTTTCTACCAGAGGTGGGTTATAAGAGTAAGATTAAATTTGGAGAAAAAGCAATCAAAAAGAATTTAATCTGATTAGATGACATTTTCGATGAGAGAGAATGCCGTATGTTTACTATTTCTAATAGAGGAACCTGAACGCTTGTTCTTTTTAAAGGTTCACCCATACAGAATTTTGAAGCTATGGCAACCGAAATCACGCGGTGTCCAAATAGCAAACGTTCTACCGACTCGACTGGCATTACGGATCAAGCAAAAGCACGGTTGAGTCCGTCTCCGACATTGGGCAAAGAATTTTTTCGATTCCCACAACGACAAAGGAGGAAATCAAGCGAGAAAGATGAAATTTCAGAGAGGTCATTTCAATCTGGCTGTGAGACCAATGCAAGCGGAAGTTGCGAAAATAGTCCCAATCAAGGGCAAAAGCAAAGAAAAGGGTCGTCCGATGAAAAAACCGGTAAAACCATTTCTAAATGTTTACGAAGAGCATTTTCCGTTCACCAAGAAAGTGATTTTGATGAGCAAACAAAATCATCGCCCAAATTGAGAGCCATTCCTAAAACATCCGAAAAAAATGAACAGCCAAAAGCTTATAAAAAAGAGGAATTTAAAGAATCGATGGTGAAATTTGGTCACGTACAACTTCCAAACCCAAACTCAGGAGGATTTTTTAAACAGAGAGCTTCTTTCCATTCTGATACAGCCAATTCAGCAAACTCTGCACCAACACCTTCTACTTCGGGACTTGGGCAACAAGATACAGGGATCATCTGCTCCAATTCGGATTTGAGATCTATTTTGAGCGATAAGACAACCAGTCGAAGACAGATCGCAGATGCCAAACGTGAACGCATGAAAAACTACCGGTCACTTTCTTTCGATTCATCTGTCTTCCGTATACCACGACGAGCAAGTTCGTCAGATCCGCCTGTTTGGTTTTCATGGAATAAGTCACCTAACAGTCGTGCACCAGACCCGGGCAATGAGAGTAAACAAATAAAAGAAGAAGATCGAAGAAGTATCGTTCAAATTCGTTTCACGTCGGAATCTCCTGAAGACGATATGCTGGAAACAGCGGAAGCAAGTGGCGAACTGGATATACCGATACCAGAAAAAGTGCATGTCGTAGTAGAAGCCGATTGTAAAGCGGAGAACACTGACATTCCTTGGGATGAAAGAAGCGTTGTTGACGTAAATGTTTTAGGTAATGCAATTGAATCTTATCTTGGAGAAAGACGAGCGTCAGGCGACGAAACGAGCAAACCAAACGACGATACAAGTATTCAAGAAAGTTCTGTATGTTCTTCTTTGCGTAGTTTGTTTGTGAAATGAATTCATCTTCATTTACAAAGTTTTAATGTCTTATCATTTTGCCACCTGTATCATTTGAATACGTTGTCTTCCATAATAAATGTTTTGCGTTGTTCTGTAGCACGCAAATAACGAGTCAATTTTATTATGTTGTACACTGAGATCTTTATTACGACAAACACGGGTATGCACAGAGAGTACACATTACTAACCACAGTGAAAATATTAAAAATAAAATTCAAAATATTACGTGAACTTTCAGCGAACAAGTGACGTGTTTACCATTTTGGGCAACAACTACATACGGACACATGGCTAAGAAATGCTTCTTTAGCAAACAATAATAAAATTGAACAGAACGAAACGCATAGTATAAAAACTGTTCGCACAAACTTTATGAAAATCTATCAAAATAAAAAACTGCTCTTTAACTTAATTCCTCTTATTGAATTTACGGAAATTTTTTCTACGACGTCCGTCTCCACCTGCATTTCCACCCCCGCCTCCACTCCCGTAGCCTCCTCCGCCGCCTCCACCTCCCATGTAGCCACCCCCACCCATTCCTGAACCACCACCACCGCCGCCCCCACCACCATATCCTCCGGCTTGAGCAAATGAATTTGCTCCACCCCAGCCCTCGTAGTTATCTTCATAAAAATGTCCCATAGGACCCTCCATTGGAGGATATTCTATTAGAAAAAAAAATCGGTAAAGAATAAAACAAAACTTAATTTTACTTTATCTTACCCATTGGTGCATCATAACGACGAGATGTCTTATTAGGTGGTGGCATAGGGTAATCGCCGCCACCAAAATCGTCGAAAGGTCCACTTAGGAATCTTCGCTTGTTCCCACGCCTGAAGTTTCCACTGTTTCCGCCGCCGCGTCCATTGCCGCGCATCATCGGCTTCGATAAAAGTTGTTGAATAGCAGCCAAAGCTACAGCTCCTTGATCACGTCTAATTTAAAAACGTCAAATTTTATTACGCAATCACACATACTGAATGTAAAAAACAAAATGTACCTTTCACCGCCATCTCTGGCCCCACCTCTACCATAATTTTGGTACCCGTATTGCCTCGCTTGACGGTACTGTCGATTATATCGCTCGTTTCTGTGGTAGTTGCCACCACGGTAAGCTGGAGATGAGTTCGAACGTCGAACCTTTTTGCGGTTGTCTACTGTCGATTTCTTACCTAAAGGTACAGAGGCTGTTATAACATCAATAAATGAATGATTGCAACTTTAATTGTTGAGCAGAACCTAAATCAGATATTTGCTGCTTGGATCTGGCCTTCAGTAGGCGATTGGCGCGATCTTTCGACTTCTCATTCATGGTATTGCCTATATTTTAAAGAATACGATTATTGCTCGTTTTATAAAAATTTGTTATCCTACCAAGTTTTCGAATTATGATCTTAGCCGAAACTTCTCCATCTTCTATTTTTATATCTTGGTATTTGGTGAGATATTCATCTAATTTTTCGGCATCATTGAATTCGATGTAACAATATCTGTTTAAGGTAGGAGAAGGAAATAAGAAAATAAAATTACAAAATGACTTATATTTAAGGCTGAAATTTCACGCCACTACAGTTTAGTCTATATATCTAGCTAAACAACTGTGCTATTTATGACAACTACTTAGCTTGCGAGGCAGTTGATAAAAAATGTATAAAGTAAATTAACAAAACATAAATATAGGTTCCAGACTGAATGTGCAAATTAGTTTAACTGAACTAAATTATACTAATTTTGATTGCCAATATAAATAATTTGCATATTCCTTCAGGAATGAAATAACATAAAAGAAAGAATAAATAAAAAATAAAATAAAACGCCACGCATAAAACAAAAAAAAAAAATAAACAAATTTCAAAAAATAAAAATAAAATGTAATTTGGCCGAGACATAGGGAAACGTTGCAAAATGGCTTAAAGGGTCTTTTTTAAAAAATCCCCTTTATTACTATTTTTATTTTTTGTTTTCCGAAATTTTTTTTTATCGAATTTTCGATATTCCATGCAAATTTTAATAAGCCGACGTTCTGACTGACAGGTTCCATCATTTGTGAAAAACATTTTTCACAAATCTTTTCAATTACGTTACGTATAATAAATATAGGAAATGTACTCATGAAATAAATAATTAAAAAATATTTCAAAACTATAAAAGTTTGAGGAGAACATTTTTTTCCAACAAAACTCAAATAATTTTGAGTGTTTTACAGAAATATACCAAAAATCATCAATAAACGAGTCGCAGAAATAAAAAATTTCTGCTAATAAAAAACCCGGCCGCCCGATAACAAGCGAACCGGGCTTCAATCAATTGTTGTTTCTGGTATTCAATTTACCCTTTATTCTTCCCTGGCTCAGCCAAGGGAAGAACGATGTCTTGAGCCTCAGCAAATATGGCCGCGAGCAATTCCTTGGTGGCTGACTTAGGAATGTTGGCGACGAATAGCGACCGCAAAGATGGATCTGCGGGGAGAAGTCAGACGCAAAGAAGATGTCGGTCGCACTTGGAAGCAGTAGGATAAGTGCTAGGGGCTGCCGTTTTCACTGCTACTTAGGCAGTAGTGTAGGCAGCCCAGCGAGCATCTTGATTTCCTATGTTCCACTTTGTCATAATAAAAAATGTTATACAAGCTCAAATTAAAATTCATGGAAAATTCATGGCTCTTACATGAGGGCAAATGCCCGTACATACATACAAAGAGGAATTTTTTTAAAAAAAAAAATCCAGGGGGGTTGGTATAACATTTGGAAAGGGAATCATTAAGGAATCATTTGGAATTTCTTTTCCTTCTCGTTGGGGCTGTTAAACCCCATAAACCTGAAAGACGCAGTCACAAGAAGAATAATAGATCATGACAAAAATAAAAATACAAGCCCACTTCTCATCACAATTATTCGTTCAATCTTATATTCTGAACCCGAAAAGTTTCACTAATAACAACTTACCTTGTTCATTCATCGAGTTAAGTTGTGTTCGCAACTGGCGAAGCGTAACTGTTTCTTGATGAATTATACCGTGAGCTGAAAATAAATTACATATTATCATGATGATGTTGAATAAGCAAAAAACATTTTATTTTACCAGTTTTTTTGTCAAGTAACCAACAACTGTAATTATTTGTGCTATCATTTCCACGTGGAACTTCGAGGCCACGTAATTTGTCCAAAGCAACATATGCATCCCAACTCTTCGAGAAGTACATGGTCACATAACTGTAAAAAAAATTCAAAAAATACAAAATGAAATTGGACGAAAACGACTGCGACTAACCCTTTGTACCCTTTCTTCGTATCATCGTCCTGAAAAAAACGTGTTTCGAATGAATTGCACTTCAGAAGAGGCAGTTTTAATTCCGTTAAGCCGAAGTCGGCGTAAGTTATGTAGCCCACTACAACCACAACATAAGTCTTCGCTTTCTCGTCTGAAAAATTTTAACTTATTTCAACTTAAATTTTATGTAGCTAAATATATTAGCGTTTACCTAGTTCGATTTGAGGTTTAACCGTTTTAGTTTCCTCATCTGTTGGCTTTTCTGACTCATCAGCAGTTTCATCTGCGTTAGTATTCTGATCTGGTTCGTTTTCGTTTGCTTTATCACCACCATTTTCAACAGTTGTTTCGGCTTGACTATCGCTTTGTGCTGATTGTGCTGTGTGCAGTGCAGAAAAAAAATAAAATAATACACACCCAAGCTTTTATGTGAACATTTTCCAATATATTAGACTGGTAATTTAAAAAACTAATTTAGTTTTAAATCAATTTAATTTAAAGAACTTCAAAAAAAAAATATTTAAATTAAATGTATCAATTAACCGTCAGCAGGGTCAGCAGGTTCTTCTTTAACTTGTACAGTTTTATCGTTTTCGTCTTCTAAACCTTCTGTATCGTCAGTCAACACTTTTTCCTCTTCTTCTTTCGTCAGCTCTTTAGTATTGATCGCCTCTTCTTCGGCTGTAGGCTGCAATTGTTGTTCTTCAGCCGTCTCCTCAGCACGTGACCGATTTCGTGTTTGTGGCATTTCTTCCTGTAAATCAATAGAAAACGCTAATTACCGTATCGTTTGGAAATTTTACACAACCATTTGCAATCAATTTTAGTCATCATCAATTTTATTTCACGTTTCAGCGGTAAGCGGATAAAAAATGTAAACATAAACACAGGGTTTTCTTTTTTCTCCACAACCACCAACAGTTCTAAGGGTATTTAAGCGAAAGTAACAGTGTACATTTCGGTTAAAGGAGATGATAGTCATCATTGATCCAAACTCTAATTCTTTACCGCCATTATGTCCTTCTCGGTTAAGCCTATTGTAGCAGGATTCCTTCGGGTTGGAACGGGAATCTCGAATTAAATCAAGTTTTCAAATCAATAGCGCACTACTAAAAATTAAGGGTAGGTTAGAGGGACTTTAAATTAAACGTTTAGTTAAAAAACGATAAGCAAAAATTGATCGCCACTTTACCTGTCCTTGTCCAGCGATCCAACATGAATGCAATCAGGGCCACCAAGCTCACTAGCTGATTTATAATATGAATGCTGTTTCTGTAACTAATTATAATTGCATATTTAACTTATGTTTCAGAATTATGGAGCATCTGATTTTAATTAAAATATAACATTGACTGAATTGAAGTTTTATACGATTTATTTTCACCTATGCTAGGTGGCTGTGGTAATTTAGTTTTAAAATTTACCGGTAGAAGACGCAAACTGAAGGCGGCAAACTTGTTCCTCCGTGCCACAAAATCTCCTCCTCCGTGCCACAAAATGACGCAAGAATCAAATAATATACAATAAACAACGCGCAAAAACAATGTACAGCACTAAGTGCATCAGTTTCATTAAATTTTAAACTTTTTAAAAAATATTATTCGCTGTTTACCCAACCCAAGGGTAAGTCAGCAGTGAAAAATCTCCCTCCCAATTCATCATTCAAATCTCAAGGTCTGACCCTGATAGCCCACTCCAATAGCTTAATGACAATATGTAGGTTTTCAATATATATTTTTTTATTGACTACTTGGTACAGCATGTGTCTTGTTTTACTATCTGCTTATTTTTCCCCTAGTAGGGTCCATTGAATGGTGGTGGTTTAAGACGCTCGACTGAAAAAAATGTGATATGATGATCAAATACTGAAATACTGTCACTTTTTCAAAGAAAAATTATTCATACCTGGTGCCATTCTCTTTCCTAGGTAACTTCCATTGAATGGAGGATGACCTCGTTTATTTCTGACTTGATCTGTTGGCTGTCCAACACAATATGCCCCCATAATCGTTATCAAAAACAAGACAGCGATAAATTTATGACACATAACTGCTATTCTGATTAAGATCGTGCGTTTAAGGTTTCAATAGGTGAATGAAAAAATTTTTTTCTACTCACATTTATACAGTTAAACAGTTAATCACAAATCGTTTAAGGAAAGTTGATGAGATTTTAATGAGATTTCATTTTTTTAATTAATATAATCAAATGACATCTTTTATAAATCTAAATTTTTGTAACTGTATGGAGTGATCAAACAATAATTTGAACATTTTACATGACAATTCTAACCATCGAAATTGATCAAGCATTTTGCGTTTATTAGTGGTAACATTTAAGTGTTTTCATTTTGTTTAGGGACTGCTGGCTCTAGCATTATGGGTAAATAAAACTCTGCTTTATCGTTCCATAAGTTCCCAAAAAAGGGTATATCATGTTCCGTCTCCGCAGCCAGAGACATACCGTGGTCGGCCGGCATTAATGGGGAGACGGAGCACGGACGTCTTCCCGGCGGGACACGCACCTCGGTCGGCCGGGAGGCGTCCCTGCACCCACTGCCCGGCCGGAGCAAAAAATTTTTGAAAATTTATTTTCTAGGCACTCACAGCTGACATTACACAGACGTTACAAGCCCTCGTGTCTTATCCTGTCCTTATGAACAGTAGGTTTAATAACTATTTGAGTCATCATTTGAAATTAATGATTTGATTAGGTTTCATGGTTTCCAACTCATGAACCTAACCACATTTATTTTTCAGAATGTGAACCAAAACCTTTCATTTTATATGGATTCCGTTTAGTTTGTCGGCGAGTAACTCTCGTCGTTGTTTATATTTCCTTCGCAACCTTCACAATGGCTGAAAAGCTTCGTAACCTTCTCGTGAACGAACATTAAACCCTATATTTCCTTTTGACTGTCATAAGGAAAACATGGAGAAAGCGCAGAAGGCTAAGAGTTCTCTGAGTGTGTTTACAACCTGTTGTATAAATCAACGGATGAATGTTCTGACTCGAAAAAAACCATGGATCAGGTAACGTGATTAAATTTCATTCATTTCGCACTCGGACTTTGAAAAACGTTTTTATTTATAGATACAAATCCGTGTTCATTGACCAAGTAAAAGAGGAATTTAAAAAACAAAAAGAAGTCAATTTATTCTACCGCGAGAGATGCTTATCCATAACGATGCCCACCGTTTCGTAAATGATTTAAACGCAATTCTTCAAGATATTGCATTAGCTCTTCCTCTGAAAAAAGATTGATAAATAAACATAGATTCATTATTTGTTTAATCAGTTTACTTGTCTGAAATTTCTTTCCACCATCCGGTTCTCCGCTAACACATACTATTTGAATGGACACGATGGTCAAAATCATTATTACCGCAATTAACAAATTTTGTGTAGACAACATGTTATACACCACGCAGCTTTCCCAGGCAGTTCACAACTGAAATGTGAAAAATACAAACTTGCACAGTATTTATTGAATAGTGGAAATTCGAAAATTTTCTAAATTACTAACTAGATTTAATCGCTTTATAATACTAATGGAAATTTAATAACTTTAGTACAGCATTATACATGTGTGTTCTTGAAATAAGTTCTTGCAACACCGCAAATGGTCTCGTGAGAGACAGTTGGATTATAATAGCGGGCAGAATATGAGTTCACAGGAAATATTTGATGGTTCATTTTTACAATTTTAACAAAAAATATTTCAATATTGTACTGTACATTGTATTTTTAATTTTTATTTATGAGACCTATTATCATGGATTAACCCAGAAGATTTAATAATTTGAAGCCCAACAGCCTTATGTTGTAAGTATTGATTAGGAGAGGATTGTCCCAAGATTGATATTCGAAATTTGTCCGGTCTCTTACTGAAATCCTTGTAATTTACCTGCAGTGAATGAAACGTTATTTACTGTTTTTTTAAATGCCTTATCTATTGTTAAAAAGAATAGTTTATACCTGCGTTTGCCCAGAAAGCTCCCATTAAATGGGGGATATTCAGCCACAGACTCATCCACGTCTAATGCCCTACCATACACATTAGAGATAATTAAAACAGCAATGACAAATACAGTTACCACGAAACGGACAGACATGTCAGATCTACTGAAAGTTTAGAAGTTTAGGAAAAAAAATTAGTTCGATCTTCACAATTTTAGCCAATAGTATTACTACATGCTCACCTGCTAAGATTTACAAAATATATAATTAATTGCCCTAACACAATGGTCGAATATACACAAAGGCCAATCCGTATTCTTTAATTAGCATCCTGGTGAAAGCTGATACATTAATTAATGAGAAATAGAAGTCACAGCAATCAATATGGTCAATGATTTAAAAGAGTGATCACCACTCACTTACAAATTCAAACACAAACTAGAGTGACCAAATGTAGTAACTTTGAATGACTATTGGTTTCTAATAATTTTAATGTAATAAAAAATTGACTTTCTGTTCCATTTCTCTTAACTAAACTAGTGAAATTTAAACTACTTGCTGTATCGAAGATACAGTGTCAAGTGTTCAAACTGTATATCAAATCTCAGTTTTAAACGTTTGGGATTTTTCAGTTATTCTCACATGACAAACTTTCTCATCCCACAAACCACACCAACTTTCTGACCAGAATTTTTTTTTTGCTCACTTATTTTATTTTACCTAAAGAAAAAGTATGACATTGGTTCTGTTTTATTTCAATGAACGATGAGGGCAGCTTGCGTACTACTTTAAATGGTTTTTGCAATGTGTTGAATATTTAATTTTTTAGTGGGCTACGATGAGCCAAATGAGGCCACCTGTAAGTTTTATCTATGTCAGGTGAAACTGTTTGACTGCCGGGTTTATCAGATGGCAAAGGTGATCCAAGCATGTTGAATTTCAAAATTGTTTGAGATAATGTTTCTCTATGTTGACGCACGTTTTTCTCAGATTCGAGAAGTCCCAGAATTATCAGTGGTCATCTTGCAACTAAAATGTGAAAGAGTGTGGTTGGCGGTAGTTTATCAAGTGATTTATGAAATAATAATCTGTACAATCAAGTTTAATGAGATCAAGATCAGAGAAATAAGAGCCAACACTAATAGCAAATGATGACGATAGAGTTGATTATTGACGTCATAAGTACGAGGGCACGTGATGCGTCATAAGCTATATCCGGGTTATTTAATGGCCGTGGCTACCACCATCTTGGAAACAGAAGGCCTTATTCTCGTCGTGCACAAGCCGCCCTTTAAAACGAAGGGTTGGCTGCGGCGAAATTAACTGGCAAAACCAAACGTGATCGTCGACATGATCCTCAAGTTGTAAAACTTCGCTCCCATTTGTTGTTGGATTGGGTGGAGGGTTTGCGGGAAAATATCTACACGTTCAACCATGATCAGCTGATTTAGGCCTAGCAGTCTCCTGAAACAACCCGCGGCCAGAACTTTCTTATTTCGCGGCTGACAATTTGAAAGTTGGGAAATTAGAACAGCTGAAAATTATTCATGTTTCATCCGTACTCACAGGTAAATTTTTATTTTGCATTGTAGTGGTGATAGATGTTTCGACACGAGTAATCTGACGTCAAGTTTGTTTTAAAGTTTTGTTGTCTATTTTTAGAAATAAAACTTATTTTGCCTCAAAATCATGCATTTCCGGGAAACCTCTTCGTGTCCAGATCAAGATGATGTGACGCCACCACCCATGATAGATTTGTATGTTGAAACTCTTGCAGGAACCGCTTTCGAAGTGCGGGTGTCACCTTTCGAAACAATACTGTCGGTTAAAAGCAAAATTCAAAGGATGGAAGGTAGTCACTGATATCAAAAGTCTGATCGTTTTTATTTTTATTAAATTAAAAAAAGAAAAATAGAATCTTGAGTTCTTGAAATTGTAGTAATAAAAAATTAAGTGACACAGTTGGGCTTATAAGGGACGTCTCATGATCAACTGACCTTGGTGCGTTTAAAAGCCTCACCCTCAATATAAATCCTTGCATACAAAATTTTACTTCCTGAAACAAGGCTGACCGTAAAAGAAAAAAATCGCGAAGAAAAAAAACTTTTTCAGCTAATTTGAATGTAAAATTAGTTGATGTAAAAGTTATTTTTAAGTTGTAACTCATAACGAAAAGTGTGACTAATTTTTTTCCGATTATGAAACATTTCTTTGAAAGACTTTATCCCGTTCTAAAATTAGATTTTGTTATTTAAATTGAATTTTGAAATGCTATTATGCGCTGCCTTAACTTTTAATATTTCCGCCCTTGACCTAACTAAATAAACTAGATAACACGTGTTTTAAACTTTTTATAATTTGTTTTATCAAAGAGGATGACATGTTGTGTAACTGAATTTTGAGAGGAAATGTGAAATAAATTTTTGGGGTCGCGTGATTAACCCATTTTTTTGTGTAAAGGTATACCAGCGTCTCAACAACATCTCATTTGGCGGTCTAAGGAACTGGTAGATGAAAATAGTCTACATGATTATTGCATCGTCGACGGTTCAACGTTGAAATTGGTACTGGCGATGCGAGGAGGTCCGATCAACACGCGTCGTGTTCCAATTGAAGATCCTGCGTGGAGGGAGATGATGGAATACGTAGAAGCAAATAGGTAACGTTGTATTAACATTTTTTGGTTTGGATTTTTGTAATTAATTTTTTGGTGTAGGGATGAAATTTGGGAAAAATTACCCGGTGGTCGGCAAGTGACGTTGCTCGTGTTTAGGGACGGAGACCAAATAAATTTTTTCCGCGTGATCGATCGTGGAGATGGAACCCTCTCACCGCTTGCTGAAACGTTAAGTGGCAGTCCGTCAATGAGAGCTATGAATGAAGAAGAAACAGAGGAAGAAATAGCTGCAAGAGAGCGAGTCATAGAGAATGCCATCACCCTGCAAAAAATGCATGCATTACGAACAAAAATGGATATGCTCAGTTTGAGAAAGAAGGTGAATACAGTTTGTAAGAAAAAAAAGTTTTATATTTGTTTTTAATCATTTTTCATATTAAATAGCCGAGGAAAGTGCGAAGCCACTCTCATCGCCCGACTTCGCGTTCTTCAGGAGGACATTATCACGTGTTAGCCGTTAAACCGAAAATACACGGTGGTGGTAGTTATTCACTGAACAAACACACACGATTGCCTCCAGTTGCAAGTATTGCGCAGACTTCGTTGCTATCCGATTCTCAAAGTTCGTCAACAACTTCATTAGACGAGTTATTAACTGAATCTGGTGCAGCGAGATCATCGCTTAACATATCAACCAAAGACATTTTTGATAAAAGGACCACGATGGCATCTTTAGGTAATTCGTCAGAATTATCAAAAAGACGTCACCAGTCCATTCCCGGAATGTCATACTCCACTTTGGAGGCATTTCGTCGTACAATGGTTAAGTTAAAACCTGAAGTACAAGCGTCAACAAACGGTGATGATGCGGCAGAAATAGGACGTTCAGACTCATTAGTGAGAGCAGCGATTACAACAGCAGCTGCCTCTGCTGGAACCGCAGGCGCTAAGCCAAAATCAGTGTTGTTACCTCGTGTAAATAGGGCGACTAATGGCCCCTCTTCAAGTAAACGGAAAGTTCTGTACGCTGCTGCTTCTGGACGGCAACGACTTGACTCTTTAATGGACCCTGCTGAAATGCAACATGCTTTAGCTAAAATTGATTCTCGCATTTCTTCCTTTGGTCGGCACTCTAGTGGGAGTGGTGGTGGGAGTAGTAGTAGTAGTGGTGGTAGCGGTGGGCATCGCGGTCGACATCGCGATCACCGCTTACTTGGCGGTAGTAGTGGTAGTAATAGTAGTGTTGGGATTCCTAGTCGATTTCAACTTCATCACCCAGTGGATGCAAAAATGCTTGAACGGCTACGACCCAAGACGTCTCCAGAAAAACTCTGGATGGGTGAAAGAAGTTTATCAACGGACGTGAGCGGACTTCGTTCTGCGTCCACGTCCAAAGATATGTGCTGTGATCTTTTAAACCGAACTGCTGCTCCTCGTATGCGATTGATGAGTTCGCGAGGCAGCGCCGTTGTTGCTGCTACGAGTACTGTTACTTCAGAAAACGGCAGAAAGGGAGGAGTTGAGGAGAGGAGACGATTGCGCTCGATAGATGATCCGTTGGTCGAGGAATTCGGGTCTGATGATGCCGAGTTGCTTGCATCTGGCGGCCGTGAATGTAGGAGAAGAAATTTGGACTTGGTTAGCTCGTTGTTATCAGAAGATAATGATGGTAGTGGTCCAAGTCGTGGTAAGAGGCTTTTTTCAAATTGTCAGTGGATGCGATGCGTGACTGTTTAATTTTTAGATTTCATTTTAGATATGCGTAGAAAATTTTCGTTAGAAGAGAACAAAGCTGTTGCTCAAGAGATTTCTTTAAAGGTCGAGTTTTCTATCTTTCTTGCTTTTTTTTTTTTTTTTTTGTGTTTGTATTTGATTGGAGATTTTTTTTTAATGTTTAGGCAACTCAGTTATTACTTCGATTATCGCCTAATCGTACGTCGAATAAACTTAGTTCCTCTGCTCAGAAACTTCCACCGTTAAAAAGTGACAACGTACCGAAAAAATTAGAACCGATAATTCCTGCCCGTTGTGAAGTTTGTAGAAAGAAAATCGGATTAGTAACGACTTATACATGCAGGTTAATATTGAATTATATTTGTCGCATCCCCAGAATATTTACGTCTCATTTTGTTTGCAGGTGTGGAAGAAACTTTTGTGCTTCTCATCGGTATGCCGAAACGCACGAGTGTACATTTGACTATAAAACCGAGGGAAGACGCCTTTTGGAACGAGCCAACCCTTTGGTTGCAGCTCCTAAATTACCAAAAATTTAGAAAATTATTTGTAAATAATGCACGGTTTATTTTTATTTTATTTTATTTTTAGGATTTTAGTTGTGTATATATTTTTCTCTGTCTTGAATTGGGGAGTGAGTTTTTTTTTTTTTTTGTTTCTTTTTTTTTAATTAATTGTAAGATTTTTATGTATTTGAACTTGAGTGATATTTACACCGTTCAGTTCCCCCCTCGATTGTGGAATTGTTATTTCAAAGAATGGCGAGATTACAAAGTAGTCATATTTTAAGGTTTTTGTGATAGAAATTTTAACTGTACCACACCAGTGTTATGTTGATTTTCAAATTTTATATAAATTTACTATACGAATCTGTCAAGTTTTATTCTTTGGCAAAACGTATATTGCTGGATTCATGGGAGACAATCTTGTAAGTTATTTTTTTGTAACGAGTCTGACAAGATGTTATTTTGTGACAGGGGAAATTGTACAAAAATTGTGAACGAAAAAAAATTTTAAGCATTAAACCTACACATGCACTGTATGCTCACTACGAATAAAAAATGGTGCTCTATAATTTTGGCTTTTAATTTTTAAAGAAAAGCAAAAGTGCGAGTGATTTATTAGATAATCGTCTTTTTAATTATCACTCCGACTATGAACTATGGTTGGACCGTCAAGGTGATGCTGCCACCTAGCGATCATTTTACCGAAACGTGGAAATTTGTTACTTCCGTTCACCAGACTTGAGGACGTTGCACACACGAAATGCAACCGGAGGGTATAAAGTAAGCGTAACATTTAAGTCGTGGATATATCGCTCGTCAGAAATTACATATGCACTGAAATTCTGGTTTCCCCTAAATGAATGGGTATTAAAACGCTGGGTAACATTTTATGTTGCAAAGGATGAGTGTCGTTTCGTTAGTTTAATTTAATCAATTGTTATCAACGAATTACTGTACTTGACTTACAGTGCAACAAGATAAATGATTTTGTATTACTCTATGAAAAGAAAACGCTGTAATAAAATATTAACACTCTTTATTATTTAATTTTTTGTGATTTATAGAAAAGGGGTTTTGTTTGCCTTGGGAAATCCCCTACTTGATATTACTGCCCGGCCCGAACCGGCGTTTTTAGAAAAGTGAGATTGCTTTATTTTAAAAATTTTTAAAAACGGTCAACTTTTATAAAATTTCAACGTGTATTTATTGCTATATTTAGATACAATTTAAAAGCTAATGATGCAATACTGGCGGAAGAAAAACATGTGTCAATGTGAGTAATTAAATGTTGGCAAACTAAATTTTACATGATAAACGATGACTTTTTCCTTTTTATTTCCCTATTCTCAGGTACGATGAAATGTTGCAAAATTATGACGTAGACTATTCCGGCGGCGGATCGGTTCAAAATGCTTGTAGAGTGTTCCAGGCATGTTTAAACTCACGGACCCATTATAAAGCAATAATTCACGATTAAATTACATTGTAGTGGGTCGTTGGGGTGCCAGAAGCTGTCACCTATGTTGGATGTATCGGCAAAGATAAATTTGGAGAGACACTTACGATGGTGTCGAAAAAAGCTGGCGTTAATGTGCAATACATGCATCATCCATCGGAAGCTACGGGAAAATGTGCAGTTTTAGTTACGGGTTTCCATAGGTAAGTAAGTTTGAAATTATGAAATGATAAAAAAAAGGTTCAAAAATTGTATTTCAGATCTTTATGTGCGTATCTTGGGGCTGCTAATTTTTTCCGAAAGGAACATTTGGAAAAACCTGAAATTCAAGCCTTGATTCGTCAGGCAGAATACTTTTACATTGAAGTAAATTGCTATTTCTAAAGTCGTTCCAGTTCAATAATTTTTTTTTCATATTTAGGGATATCATTTGACTGTAAGCCTTGAAAGTATACTGTACATAGCGGAGCACGCCTGCGAAAATAACAAACCACTTGCTCTTAACTTAAACGCGCCGTTCTTAATAACCGTATTCAAAGACAATATGATGAAAGTGCTACCGTATGTTGATATTATTATCAGCAATGAAGCTGTAAGTTGAATCAAACTATAGTTTGGTGAAGTAATTTATACGTTTGATGACATTAAATTTTTTCATTACAGGAAGCAGAAGCATTCGCTGCTGAACACAATTTCGCTACCAAAGATTTATGCGAAATAGCTTTAAAGTTTTTGACATTACCAAAAATTAATGTCAAGCGAGAAAGGATGGCAATAATAACCCAGGGTAGACTCCCAGTTATTCTGGCTTATGGTAAGTTTCCACTTTTTTTTTTTCTATCAGATATATTTCTAAAATGACGTTAAATTTAATAATTTTTTAAACAGAGGGCAAAATTTCCCAAGTACCGGTTCCTGAAATAGTTGAAGACCAAATTATAGATACAAATGGAGCCGGCGATGGATTCGCTGGAGGTAAAAATCTAAAGCCTCAATAAAACGTTACTAAATATCGTGGGGCCAGTTTCTGTTTATATACGCGTTAAAACGAAGGCATAAAAAATTAATATTAAAAAAAAAAAAAATCGATTCACGCATTGCCATTAATTTTAAACGATAATATCACCGTGAATTGAACATTAAATGAACCTGTTGTTCACTTAATGTCGCTACACCATCAAATTTTAGTTCGGTAGTTGGCTTGTAGACATCCCGCAGATGCTTCTAATTTTTGCCAAAAACAGGTTTTATTTTTTTTTTTTTTATTATTAGAGGTACAGATTCAATTAAATATGTAAATGTTATCGGTTTTATTCGATTAGGCACAGTCATATAGTCAGGTTTTTTATTAACTTTTAAGGTAAATAAATACACACACTAAATGCAATTAAAGTATTGCATTTAAATGCAAAATGAAATCTTTTGTGAGTAAGTGGCCTTGATGATTTGTTGGGCGTGAGGAGGGAGGAGAAAACGTCCAGATGAGGTTGTTGCTCACTCTTGCGCGAGTGGGCGAGGAGACAAATGTATCCTTTGTAAATGTGACAACGACTCTTTCAATGTATATTTAACTGGATTTGGAAATGGAAATAAATACAGAGCTGATTAGAAAAATCGGGCATGTTGGCGAGATAGTCATTTATATTAAACGACCCTATATTTTTTGTATGGTTATGAAAAAAATTAGAGGAAATGGGTAGGGGAGCAATTTGGGCTTCTTTTTTTGTGTTTACTTTTACTCTCTTAATGTGTTGCGCCTGTGTATTTCCCACGAAGTTCGGAGGAAGCTAACAAAAAAAAAATTACACTTTTGAGTCATAGCTGATCGTTGCTTTTGCTAATTATTTTAGGTAGGTATATCGACATAATTTTTTGAAATAGGGTCGCGCGCAAATGGCAATCAATATTTATTGAATTGGGGTATTGATTGCTGTGAAAAAACTACAAAATTGAGGGCCGTTTTTTTTTTTTTTTTTTTTTTTTTGAGGTCGTGAAGAGGCTTTATTGTGGGAAGTAGAATATTTTTTTAGTATTTATTTAATTCAGATTTGTAATGGAAAAGGGAACCAAATTAAAAGGTAATTTAATTTTGGTATTGACATTGAACCGTTATTTAAGGGTGAATAATAGTCATATCTACCTTGCGTTATTAAATATTCAAGGTTTAAATATTTAATAAGGCATGAGAAAAGACTGAGAGCATTGAAATTGAAAACTTTTAAGCAAAAAAATTAAATGCACGTAGAATTACAAACATTTTTAAAATTTATAATTTTTTTCTAAAATGTCTTTTTTCTGCTAATAGGTTTTCTTGCTATGTACGTCCAAGGAAAACCGTTAGAAGTGTGCATTCGTTGCGGTATTTATGCAGCCAGCGAGATAATACAAAGAGATGGGTGCACTTTGCCTTCGGAATTTAAATTTCGAGAGTAAATACGTGATATGACACGTGACTGGGTTTTTAATGGGACCTAAAAATTTCTACTGTACTAATAATTAAAACATTCATGTAATTACAATAAATCGGATGTAATAATAAGAATGAACAATATAATGTGGCAATATATATTTTTAGCAAATAAATTGTTTAGAGCAAAAAACAAACAAAACTTTTGCGAGTGTAGAGAACAACAATATTTTTTTTCTTTAGGCGTTTTTGTGATATCTTGAAAACCAGGCCAATTGGTTGTGGCATCGAATGTAAGTGCATTTGAAGTCAAATATAGGCCAGCAGGATGTGGGCTTTTAGTTTTTTCTTTAATTTATCCCTTTACGCCTTTTAATGCTGTAAATTACAATAAAGTCGAGTTCTCTCTTTCCTTTTAATCTACGCGTGAATGCACCCAAGGAGGAAGTTTATGATGTTAATCGACCCACATATTGAAAGAAAAATTCGAATTTGTTTCATTCTTCTTGGCCTCAATCGTTTTGAAATTATCGTATCTGTGTTCATAAAAAGCAAAGTGTAATTATTAGGGTTTCTCTAGTTGCTAATCAAATTGTAGAGGCAGAACATTAATCATAATTAGATCTCTGGAGTGTTAATTAAGTGATTTATTAATGGCTTTTAATTAATTCATTCAACGCTCTTTTAAAATTAAAATTCAAGTTCAATTCTTCGCTTGTTACATTCAATTTTCCGAGGGAGGTAAAAACTTCAAGGGCACCAATTTGTGAAGCTGCCAAGAAATTAAAGTTTTGTCAATCGCATAATTGGTTAATCGCGTAATTTGTTTATAATTTAGGATGAAATCCAGACGAGAAAATTTATGGCATAAAAAATATAAGTATAAAATCAAATTTAATTCATCTTTATTTAAAAACAATTGAAAAATAATGAAAATTCCATTTCAATTAATCAAATGAGATCTAATTAAATACTCATAAATATAAGCCTTGAAATAAACAAGGTGATAGACGTTTTCCAGTGGGTTTTGAAACTCACTAAGTTGGAGGATAGCGGTCAAAGCGATAACAGTAATGATCATTTCGAATCGCCAATCTCTTTCTGTTTACGACTGTTCTGTGCTATTGATGGGTCAGCGGGATTTGGATCTGCTTCTTTTTTACGAGCCACTTGGCCGTCGATGCTCCATTGCGCCCAAATACTCATCAATCAGCCATGTTACAGCTTTTTCTTCTCTACACATCAACGTATGTTATGTTTTTAACCTTATCCTAAAATCCCCAATTACACTTTTTTTCCCTAAATAAAAAACTATAATTCTTGTATGCTTTTACTGTCACTAAAAAGTAATGAAAATAAATATAACAAAATAGATTCTGTTAAGATGATAAATGAGGTCACCCAAATAAACCATTGCGTATCATCAATGTCCCTTTTTAATAGTTGAAATTATCTAAAGTAGAAATTGGTTTTCTATAATGTAACGGAAATGTTTGATGAATATAAATGCATAGTTGTCATTGCTACGTCAATGCAGGCTATTCAATATGAATTCTACCTCCAGGTGAGCCCTTGTTGCAGCAATGCAGTTTATCAAAATTAAAAATTAATAATACTAACAATTTTACTTTGTATTTTCTATCGTCTTTCATTGTGATTAATATTTAACATTTCCTCTCGCTAAGGGTTTAAAGTTGCACTTTCACTTTACGAAGTCAAATACGTACTCATTTAGTAACGTTTCCTAAATCTCCTTGATTAATGTACCCTTTCATCGTAAGATTACAATTTATTGCCTTTTAATGCGGCTTTAACACAGCTTTTTTTGGCCCCTTATTTTATATTCCGTTTCAAATGAACGTAAAGAATGAGGCAATTTGCGAATATTCCTTTTATACCAGTGGGTGGGGAGATTGTATGTATTGATTTGTGCAGGTTGAGGATCAGAGACGAGAATGTCAGGATCTTTTCCGTCTTCTTCTGGAATGTGTTTCTTAAGGGTCGCTGATTATCATTTTATAAATGACGATGTGATAAACGATCCATTTATTTAGTCTTATTTTTTTTTTTCTTCCACGCATTTTTTTGGTGTCAGCGATTTATGTGCAAAACATTTTATTGTATGTAGGAGAAGGCGAATTTGATGCTCTTGGAAAATTATCGCTGTTACTATACACTGACCTAATCGATAAAAACAATAGGAGGATGGAAGAAGCCACAGTTCAAACTCGTTTTTCTCTCCCCCGAGAACTAAGCAGAAATTGAATCCTCACAATTACCCCTCCCTCCCATTATATGAGGGTGAAAATGATGACGTCAGGGAATGAGGAATCACGTGTGACTCATCTACACCAAACACAATGGGAATTACAACTGGAAAATTCAAACATAAATCATTCGACTTAGTTGCGGGGAAAATATTTTAAATTACTGCTCTAACGGTCCTAGGGAGAGGGAGGTTTGTTCAAGAAATGAATTCGTGCGCGTCCCCCTGACTCATCTGGGTTTAGCCAAAGGTATTTTCACTTTCTTTTATTCAAACTTTTGCAAAAGATTTGTATAAGGTTAATTAATTAATAATTTTATGTGGTTTTTTCCAATCAACAGCTTTTCTTTGTTTGGCTCTGTTTCTCCGCTTCTTTTCAGATTACTGTAATTGCGGGTGATGTGGAAACGAAAGGAAACTGTTTGCTTCGGCTTCAATTAACGGAAGTTGGCCCCCAAGTGAGTCCAAACGCAGCTTAAAGTTTCACGATTGAATGGATAAGAAAGAATAAAAAAAAAGTTTAAAGCTTAATTCTTCTCTTCCCTTCTCCATCTCTCATCCACGACTTACATTTTTTTATTGACGCAAAAAAGGAAGATTAAACAATATAGTATGTAGTGAAAGGCATGTTTGAACTGTTGCTGAATGTTTCAATCAAATTTGATAAAACGTAATTTAATCAAGTTTTTCTTTCTCTTAAATTTCTGACTGAAAATTCACTCGAGATTTGAATACTTGTTGAAATGAAGAGAAAGTGGTTGATGTCAAGGCCAAACCACATTGTATGAATACTAATCAGTCTAATCCATCTGCCACTTTTTGGTGTGCGATCTTGACAGCTGCTACCTGAAGAACGAAATGAATAGTAGCTACTGACTGTACAGTTGACGACAATAGCAACAAATGAAATGAACAACGTGAAAACGCACTCCCTTCTCCCAAAACTAACCAGCTGTCGTTCATTTATAATAAAGTAATAAAAAAATATTTGTTTTTTCCAGTTGTACTGTACCTCTTTCATTTTCAATATAAGCTTCAATAAAAAATCAAATAAAAACGTATTAATTTTTAATATTTAGAATTACCTCGGCTCATTTAACTGGATTATGCCTTATTTAGTTAGTGCCTATTTCTAACTTGAAGGAATATGAAGATGATAGTATCACATGTAGTTGTCTTGTTGAACGTCTTTTTTGTTGGTACACCACTCCAAAAAGACAGTAGTTGAAATTCAAGTCACGTTGCAAGTTTAGAGGGTTCCTTCAAACCCCTTAACAACTCTTTAGATGTAGGGCAGGCAATTACCCCTTTTGACACTAAAAAAAAACTCTTTTAAATGCAGTTTGAAACCTGAAAGCCGCATCTTTGCAACACTCTCGAAGTAAATGTCACTTTAATTTAAAAGTACTTTATATGTTGCTGAAGTACGTTAGTAGTGCGTCGTTGATTACACTTCTAAAAATAAGTGCAGTTTTTTTTTAGTAATGATAATGACATAATAAAGAAGTTCTTAATCTCATAGATCCTTTATTATATCATTGACACGATCATATTGCTGTGTAATTTACTTATCACTAGTTGTTGATGAATTTATTGACATTAAAACGAATAAACAAGACTAAAAGTAATTGACGCTAACCGCAACATCACCTTTAGATAATTTAGTCAAACCTTGTTTGCGTCGGCGAAAGATTTTTAACAAGTTTAGACAGGCTTTCCCCTTTTTAATATTAACTTATTTATAAGTAGAAAATGGATTTTTCAATGTAAATAATTTAATATTTAGATGAATTATGAATATTTACTCAACTGTGAAATACATAACGGTATTTAGGCGAAGGCAGTGCCGTTCCTTCATTCAAATTCCTCCTCTTTACTTTCTCCCACTTATCTAAGATCCGTTTGCATGAAAAAAAGATAAAATATAAATTAAGGAAAAAGAAAAGACTAAAAAAATAAACCCGTTCTTCCACATCTAACAATCCGTTTTCTTAACTATTTAATGCAGTCTATATCCACAGTCACCTATGCGAGTTTTATGGACAAAGATGTCACGTTGACATGTCACTACAGATTTATTTATTACTCGTGAGACAAGTTGTCATCTTGTGGATTAGAAACTTTGGATTTGTAAGACAACATGGATGGGTTTTGCGATTTGTCAAACATAAATCAAAGTTGAATTTTTTCGTATGTGCTCTTTATTTTTTTTTTAATGACAGTCGTCTGGTTAGTATTTCAGACAACAAGACATGTAACGTATAAGGAATGAGGGCGTGGTAGGATACTGCTCTTGGAGGAGCCGGTTTCTTGGACAAAGGAAGTTCACATCATGTGATGTTTTTCAACAGCAGGTGGGGTTTAAATCAACTCCGTGTCACCTGCGACAGTAAAACTTCGGCTTTGATAAGGAAACCATCTTCAAAGGGAAATTACACCCACTTCCTGTGTAAGAAGTAGGGGACTGGGAGTGTAAAATCCTCCTTCTAAACAGGAAGTGACTCTGCCTCCTTCATTTTTGTTACATCAGCTTATTAAAATTTTAAATTGTTATGTTTTAAAACTATTTTATTCTCCATTTATAAATTGTGAGTTCTCTTCTTTTTTTAAGAAGCAAATTCCTTTTTTTTAATTATCTTTAATCTTGCTCGCACTAATGATTATGAGAGCCAGTTTTGTTCCTTTCCCACTGACAGAATTTACTTTCCTGTGACAAAAAACTTAAGGTGTGAAAAACCTTGGAACCTTGAAATGTAGATCATTCAGTTAAACAAAGAAAGAATTAATTAAACTTTTTCGCGGAAAATTGTGTAACACAATCACGTGCAGAACAAAAAATTTATTTCGTTGAATTTAAAAAAAAAACCGTCTCATGTCTTTTTTTTTTTATTTCCACTTCTCCCTGGGACAAATAAATATTTCAATTTTTATTTATTTTTTTTATTTTTTTTGTAAACAGTTTTACCACACATTTGGCAGTGGGTAGGGGAATTGTGATACGTTAGACACCATCTGCTCTTGATTTACCCCCGCCTCCCTATAAGCTAATAAGGGCAGTTGCTGCTCCTCTCCCCCTCAGTACTCTGTTGTAACAAAAGATTTTTGAATATGACGGCATTTTAAATTGAAAAGGATTATAACACCCCTCCTCCATGTATAGATATTGGAAAAAGAAACCCCCGTTTCAGTGAAGTGGAAAGTAGCATTTAAGCCCCCACTTGGTTATAATAGGGGACGCAACAGGAAGTGTTTGACGTTTATCTTCTCGTTCAACCGTTGGAGGGCGATCGAGGGCTAACCATTTATGACGTGAAGGGTAAATATGGATAAAAATCCCATTACAATAAATTTTTTTAATTAAACAATAAAAACTTTTTTTTATTGTTGAATTTGAATGATTTATATTTAATGTGTCATCTGCGGACATGTGACTAATTTTATGTCAAGGTGACTGGTCCAGGTGCAAGATTGAACAAGGAGGAAGTGAATAATAAAAAATATATTTGTTTTGGCATTGTCTCGCTTAAATGACTTGTTTGAATTGAAAGATAGGCAATCAAATGCAATTAGACTTTTTTTTTTTATGGTGGGCTGGTTTTACATTTCAAAACAGTAGTCTACTGGTAAATTACTACAGGAGTAATATGTTATCATCACACTTATTTAACAATGGCAAGTTGTGATTTTTATCTCATATTTGATCACGCGTGAATGTAGTGATTAGGTGTTATTTGCGCTTCAAGTATTCATTATTTATTGTAAGGCTCATAAAAACACTCGTGTAATGTATCTGGCAGCTCTCAACAAACACCCCACGTGGTTTTGGTGGTAGTAAACAGTTTGTTTTTTCCTTGCTTTTTGACTTCCTCAATTAAATTTTTTAATCGATAACAATATATTCACGTAGCAATTGTTTTCATTTTTTTTTCGAGTTATCCATGAACAGTGACAACGCTTTTATTTGATTGTCACTTCTACCTGAACTTGGCTCGTTCAAGTGAATGAGACATGGTTCTCAACCAATCATATTTCCGCATTCAACTAAATAAGCCAATGGAATCGTATGTAGCAATTTATCTTTGTAACCGAGACGCGCGCTCGGAAGATAATGGAAGGTTTAATCAGATTCAGTGGGTGTTTTACATAAAAAAAATTAATCAAAGTAATTTTTAAAATTATATTGTACGGCTGATAAAATTGAGGAGATTTCAAAGTGTATTGTTGTGTATCTAAAATAAATTTAAGTTGTAATAAAGGTTAGAGAAAAATTCAAAACGTATACGCGCTGCGTGATGTAAGTTTGAATTCTCCCAATGAATAGGCTTGGCAGCTGTTGTTGGTGGTGCGGCCATATTTGTAAGCGATTCTGTCTTTTTGTTAGTTTTGCTGTCAAGTCTTAGGGTTATAAAAGTGTGTTTTCCTTGAATGAGGAGCTTTATTCGAATTCGTTGTAATTTTATGTGAAAGAAAAACCGCTGGCTTGTCATTTCCCAGTGTTTTGACGGTGGTGAACCAGTAGAAGAGCGAAAAATTGGCGTGAGAAGCGAGGAACTATTTTTTTAATCTTTCGCCGTGACCGCGTTTAAGGGAAAGCCGACCTCATCGGTGATCTCGGCTGTTCGTTGTTTAGGACTAAAAACAGTCATTTATCAGTTTTTTCGACTGAAGATTTATAAAAATAGGAATTGCGGGCTGATTGTGGTTTCTCAAATGGTTCCAGGTAAGGTTGTTAATACTTTAGAGGTGAAATTACGCTTTAAACGTGTCGCTCTCGGCTCGTAAAGCCTTTGTCCGCCATTTTGATGAGTTGGATGAAGAACGCTGTTTTGGAGACAAGCTCAACAACGCAAATTGCATTTTTACAAAATGGTTCATTTTTATAAAAATTATTCATAGTATGTTTTAATAGTATATGTTGGAAATTTATTCCTTCGTTGAGTCGTAAAGTGAAGAGCCGTCTCTAAGCATAAGTGTGTCATGTCGGGCTTGTAAGATTTACTTTTTTGATTTTATTCGTTGGCTCGAAGGTTGTCACCTTGTATCAGATATTTTAACCGTTACTGACAAAGTAACCCGACGTGGATTCGCAACGCGTTTATACCGCGCAAAAATTTTAATCCTTCATATCGTACAAACTTTGTTCAAAAAGGAGATGATGTTAATGTTTGGTCCTGTTTATACTAGATATTTCCAGTAGGGAAAATTACTAAACAAATTTTATCTTTTCTACTTTTTAACGGTAAGTGAAAAAGGAATATTTTTATTTCGTTTATATATTTATATATTAGTTTTAAATGAATTCTTAATTCTTTTGAGTAGTCAAAATAAACCATAAACCCCTCTAAATTACGAAACAATTAGTCTTACAATTACAATCATCAACTAAGAGATTTTGAATGATTAATTTAATTAGGATAGAATATTATTGTAATTAAACACAAAAGAATTAACCCTCAAGCCTTGAACAATTTAAACGAACATTACTTCATCTCCAAAAAAAGTAAATAATAAAAATAATTATTGATATCATTAGAACTGACTTTATTTCTTTTTCATTCTCGTTGTTATTAATAGGTGGAAGCTACCCACTATGGAAGCATTCGGGACGACGTTCACGTGCTAAGCATGAGTGATTGTTGTTGGGTTGTGAGACTGAATCGAAAGCGCACAGAGACGGTGCACGTTACAGAAACATGGTGTAACTAAATAAGAAGAAGAGTGATTGAAAAAAAACAAGCAAATATGAAAGAAGATGACACAAGTGGTGTCGTGGCGGCAGAGTCGAATCGAGATGACGATGCTGACACAAATTTTACAAAATGGTTGTTGGAAGCGATCCGCAAGATTAAACATCAAAAGCAGAGACCATCAATCGAGAGGATTTGCAATGCTGTGAGACAGTATCACAAAGTGAGCAAAGATGTAGTCATTGAACACCTGGAGAAAGCTGTTAGTCGAGGGACGGTTCTCCAAGTGTATAACAAAGGTCTGTGTTCATATAAAGATCCATCGCGAGTACCAACGCCAAAAACGCAGAATACCAATCATTCTTCCCACACCACCGCGAAAAACAATGTCAATAAAAGTCCAGGTGACTTGATTAAAGCCGTGGTGAAAAGCATTCGGGAGTTGTCGGAGATCGGTGGCTCTACATTGCATAGTGTGGAGAAGTACATGCGACGAACTTCTGGTTTGGCCGAAGATGATGACAATCCGGATTTCTCGCAAAGTGTTCGGCTTGCAACCAAACGAGCCGTGAGAAGTGGACACTTGGTACAAAATGGACCCCTTTACAAATTGCCCTTGGATTTGCCATCGACGACACATGTGTCTGAAAA
Source organism: Pachymerium ferrugineum (assembly GCA_034686365.1). NCBI lineage: Eukaryota > Metazoa > Arthropoda > Chilopoda > Geophilomorpha > Geophilidae > Pachymerium > Pachymerium ferrugineum. The sequence goes on along the minus strand of JAQGAS010000454.1, from coordinate 17,464 downwards.
GTCAACGGCAATTTCTTCGGTACCTGCCGAGAATAACGTTGCAAGTAACGGCATTCCTGGCATCAAAAATGGTCTAGGTCCATCGTTGGATGACAGTAGCAGTAGCGACGATGATGCTACTCTACCGTTAGATGATGGTGTAAGTTGCCTCGATGATTCAAAATGTTCACTTTTTATTTCTCCCGCCAAAATCTTTTATTTACTTTTCTTAAACCACTCTACTTTTAAAGCCAAATAAAGTCTCGAGTTATGAGGTCGGGAATGAAAATATTGAAAACACGTTGTCAACGTTTGTTTAAAAAACGTTCCTCTAAGTAGAACATGAATTTTCATTTTACTTTTTGTCAAAAGAAAGGGAAAGGTAAATATCAACAATTTCACAAGTGATCATTAACATTTAATTTGAAGTCTTAAAAAAGAAAAAAAAGGGTAATTTTTTTAAAAACGTATGTTTTGACAGGAGATTAAATACTCCCATTTGTAAGTGGTTTGAATAGAGGCTTCATGTTTTTCAAGAGGGGAAAAATCAATAGACATGAGGAAGTCTGAACAAGCAATTTATTTTTGTGTAGTTATATTATAAAGCCTACCGTGAGATGATTTTAATATTGTTCATCTCTAAAGGACGAGTATTATTCGTTTAAGTTTTTTTTTTACGTTGTGGGTGGAACTGTATTTGATAAACAAAGAGTTTGACAAGCTTGTTGAGATTTGAATTAATGTGTTTTTTTTAGTACGATCTTTTTTTAAAGGGTCTTCGATATCAGTTTTATTTTGTAAATGGATTATTTTCCTCAAAAAAAAAATAATATTAAATTCTTCAACCAGTGGGAAACTATCATATGGGTTTTACGTGGCGTTAATGTTTTGATGGGGAATGTAAAAGGCTAGAGAATGCAGTTTGACTACCAATTCAGTAGGGAGGATAATTCACAGAATTTTAGTAAATCATTGAGAAAACACTCCTGGTTCTGTCCAGAACAATATTAAGGATTTCTCGCATGGCACGAGTTTTTATTGATTTTTGCTTGTGTTGAAGGGGGAAGAGGGTGAAGTGGTGGGGGAAGGAATGGTAAGGGTGTGGGTGCTTGTTTTCGCGTTCAAAGTCACTCACAAGCTCGCAATAGATTTTTTTAAGCATGTTTTGGAAAACCCGGAGGAAGAAAGAAAATCGATTGTGATGCTTAATTAACACCGCTTTTTAAAATATGTTTAGATTATCCAAATACTGGGATTGTGTGCGTTTTAAAAAGTTTTGAAATGCATAAATTTATTAAATGTTTCTTTTTTTTTATGTAAAAATGTGATTTGTTTTTAATTTTTTTTTTCAGGGAAAAAGTCCTTTACAGAATGGCTCCAATAATTGTTCGAAGCAAATATGTTGTTCATGTCATAAAACAGCCGAGGAAAATAGACGTGGCGTTTATGAAGAATTACTTGTTTGCACCGAATGTGGTACTGGTGGTAAGTTAAAAAAAAATTAAGCTAGGTAAAAACAAATTGTAAAATTTGTGTTTTTTCAGGCCATCCTTCTTGCCTTCAGTATCCACCTGAATTGGTTATCCACCAGTGGCAATGTCACAGGTGTAAGAAGTGCTCTATTTGTGGGAAGAAAGACCTAGCGGTAAGTTAACAAAAAAACTTGGAAGTAAAAATTTTTTTGCTTAAATAATCCATTAATTTTATTTTAGGACACGCTTGTGTTTTGCAGCTATTGTGATAAGGGGTTCCATTCGACATGCCATCAACCCCCACTTCTAAAAATACCCAAAGGTTTGTTTTATTGCTGTTTGGCAAGAGTTTTAGCAACACATAGTATGGTTGTTCTTAGAAAAATTAATTTCCTAAATTAAGACTCGCGAGTGTTCAGTTTTTGTTGAAGAAAAATTCCATGTAATTTATTTTTGCAGGTTCTTGGCTGTGTTACTCTTGTATAAGCAAAAGCAAAGGTGAGAAAATGAGCAGTGAAGTAACTTCAAAAGTGAAAAAGAAACTAATCAAGCATAAATCAGATAAACTCAGGACGCCTCGCAGCAATGACACAAGGTAGGTTTAAATTATCAATAAAAATTAGCGCCAAAATGAGATAATTGCGAGTTTTTCAAAAGGGAAACTTATACTATTTCCTTTCGAGTCTTGTTTGGCAATCCTCGTGTGTTGAAATTAATTATTAGAAAGGTCTAGTTAAAGCCGAAGTAGTTGATGGTTATAGCTGCGTGTTTGTGTATTTAGGAAAGCTATTTGTTACTAAATATATTATTGCGTGCTGTCTGAAATTCTCCGTCAGTCTCGATATACACCGAATCCTTCGGCCAAACACATAATGCGAACGATGCTATCTATGCCAACATGCAAACCAACGAGCTTTTGCCTCGCTCGCATGACCAAAAAAGGTGACACGCGAGGTTTGATAGGAGGGGGATAGGGTGGGATGAATCAGATTATTTGGCAGGGACCGTTTGTGCAAACAGTTATCGTTGCGACACGTGCTTGAGATTTGCTATTGGATTCTGGGTACTTAATGTTGAAGTGCGCGTCTGATTGCGCACGAGTTTGATGTACATCAGACTGTTGAGTGTAAATGCTTGAATGGGTTGCACCTGGGCATGTTGTTGTTCCAAATGCGTTCCAATTTAGCTTGATAATTGCAATTTCGTTCAATAAAAGTGTATTAAAGGAGTATTGATTGCTCACAACTTCCTAAGTTCAGTTTGAGCCAAGAGTCTGTGACCTTTCGTGTTTTGGCTGTTGTCGAGATTAATAATTGATTTGGTTATTAAATTGTGTGCTCGTTTACATCGTACCGTGTGATTAGTAGCGGAAATTTATTAGGAAAAAGTCACTGCTCTTGTTCTCGCTACTTGCACACAACAGTTTCCTCTGTTAATTATATATATATATATATATATGTGTGTGTGTGTATATACGGAGCTTGCAACTGACCTATTAATAGAACTGCAGACACGCTACCCTCAGCATTCCAATACTCCCCTTCCCCCCAATAATTTTCTAGATATAGTCATAACTGAAGAAGGTGCGCAAATTATGTTCGTTCAAATAATTTTGAGTGTTTGTCAATTTTTCAGATGTCCGACTCCTGGCTGTGATGGATCGGGTAATGCCAATGGCAAATCAACACATCACAAAAGGTAATATATTGTTTAATAATGTGTGCAATGAAAATTTTCTGTTATTAATTTTACAATTGTAGGCAATATGCATGTCCCCGACTTTCGCCTGACAAAAGGCCTTCCAAACCACGCAAGAAGAAGGAACATTCATCACGAAGTAGCTTAGCTAATGCAACTACATCTTCAACATCGACGACGACGACGACAACAACAAACCCCTCTTTAGACATGAAAACCAACGGAGAAGAACGGTTAGAAGCCGGGGATAGGTTGTCTCTCTTAGGTGGAGGAGATTCAGCATCGGACAATGGCGGATCTAAAGATTTTCCGTCGTTTTCACTTCATTATAAACCAAAGGGCCTAATCGATGGATTGACCAAATTTTTCACCCCTACTAACAAGAGGAAATCGCGGGTAGCTGGCGCGTCGACGTCGGGCTCTGAGACACAATCACCAACTCCAAAAATGAAATTGTCCAGTAAATCTATGGATAATTCAGCAACTGAGAGAGTTCATAAATCCGACTCCGTGTGGGGATCGGGAAAAACGAACAGTCACACATCGACTCATTCTTCAGGATTTTCACTCAAGTCAGAGCAACATTTGGCAAATACAACAACAGTCACCACAACTACAACAAGCACTTCACTAAGTGGACCAGTTTCACAGACTACGGTTTCAACCAATAATAAAACGATATCGGTATCTTCATCTTCGTCATCAAGTTCTTCTTTTGGTGTGGCTTCAACCACAACTCATAAACATCCTGGTAGTGGTCAACTCAAAGGATTATTTGATGGGCTGTCGCATCTGTACACTACACCTGGTGAAACCCGCAAAAGAGGTGTTAATGGTGTGCAACCTGTGTATGCACCGCCGAAACGGGTTCGCAAAAGTGTAGGCGGCAATAGCAGCAACAGCGCAGCGTCGTCGCCTCAAGTTAATAGTATTACTATTAACAACAACAACAGTCGATCCGTTTCTTTAACGTGGACACAACAGGCTAAGGCTCCTCGAACAGGGGCGACACCTGTGGATCTGGTTTCATCGGCTCCTGGACGGAATACGAGTCGTACTTGTCCTAAGACACCGTCTTTCAGTTCGATGGGCCCAGCGAGGGTGAGATCACCGATATCGTCTGAAACCTCCTCGTCATCCGAGTCGTCGTCGTCGTCGTCGTCGTCTTCTTCTGAATCCTCATCCGAGTCTTCGGGCGATTCATCAGAAGAAGATGAACCGAAGAGGATGCCACCAAGTAAGGGTAGAAGCGCAGCAACTACGAGTAGAGTTACCAATGCAGTTGGTTCGGCGCCTAATAAATTAATAGCTGCTTCGAAATTGCAACAAGCGACCGCCAAATATAAGAGAAATGCCATCAAAAAGACAAATGGTAAGTTGGAAATGATGATAACGTTAAAAATTATTTCGAAAATGATTGACAGAGAAAGTGGTGACAGATTTTTTTTTCAGAGAGGGTGGCTCATCAAATTTATTGGTGTGATTTCGTTTGAAATTACATCTGTTACATTTGCCTTCTGTGCGGGAGAGCATTCCTTCAATTTATAGCGTTTGTTTTGTGGGAATAAGTTATGCGCCTTGTCACATTTGACACCATTAGAAGTAGATCTTGCAATTGATACGTCTGCTTAGTGGGAGGTTGGGGTTTTTGTTGTTTTTTTTTTGCGATTATTTTTTGTAGGAAGTGAAATGAAAATCTTAGCTCATGTTCTTTGTAAATTGGTTTATGCATTATAATCTTTTTTCGACTTTGCTTTTTGATGTTACTTTCTTTTTCTTTGAAATTATTTTTGTTGTAGATGTTTTATGTTGAGTTGTTAAAATGACATTATTGTCCTTCTTTAGAAACCCACTCTTACGTCACGAGGATAGCCTCAGGGCGGCTAGAAAACCCAGTCTCCTCGTCTTCGTCGTCGTCTTCATCTTCTGATTCTGATGACGAATCCTCGTCGTCAGAATCGGAGGAGGACGACGACAAAAATTCAGATGATGATGATGGAGCCACATTGAAAATAGGTGATGATAATTAATTGGCTCCTGATTTTATTTATTTTTCATTTGTTACATTTTGATTTATTTATTTTTTAACTTACTAAAATTTTCGATTCAGAAGCATTTAAAATGAAATGGCAGTTAACCGTAATGATAAAATTAGATCCGATATTTGAAATTAGGAATCTGCACATTTGTGCAATAAAAAATCATTATATTTAAGATCAAGGAAAAGTTTTATTTTGATGAAATGAAAGTAACAATCTTTTGTTGTTAACAGCAGCTTCGAAGGAAAACCAACAGATTCCACCTTGCGTCACAGAAAAAGACATGGATATATTCAAAAAGGCACAAGATAAAGCCTTACAGGTAAGATATATACATATAATGCGTGTGGGACACTACCTATATAAAATAATTTAATTTTTTAAAGGCTCTTCAGTTGAGTTGTCAATCTCCGATGACTTCAACGGAATCGTCAAATCGCTGTCCTGCAGCTATTGAATTTGGACAGTTTGAAATTCAAACATGGTACTCGTCACCCTACCCGCAGGAGTATGCCAGGTTACCCAAATTGTTCCTATGTGAATTTTGCTTGAAGTATATGAAAAGCAAGAATATACTTCTTCGGCACATGGTTAGTGATTCATTTCTGATTGTTACAATGAAGAGTAATGTTTTTTCTCCTCTGTAAAGAAAAAGTGTACCTGGACCCATCCTCCAGCAACAGAAATTTACCGGCATAACAACTTGTCTGTGTTCGAAGTTGATGGCAATGTGAATAAGATTTATTGTCAAAATTTGTGCCTGCTCGCCAAACTCTTTCTCGATCATAAAACATTGTACTACGACGTAGAACCATTTTTGTTCTATGTTCTTACAAAAAATGATAAAAAAGGATGTCATTTGGTTGGGTATTTTTCAAAGGTAAGACACGTTGAGTTTTTCGTTAAAATGTATGCGTTAATTTTATTACTAATTGTATAGGAAAAGCATTGTCAACAAAGGTATAATGTTTCATGCATAATGACTATGCCACAATATCAACGGCAAGGTTACGGAAGATTTCTAATAGACTTTAGTAAGGATTAAAACAGTTTTAGTTATCAGGCCAACATTAAACTTCGTCATAATTTAATTGCAGGTTATTTATTGTCAAGAAAAGAAGGGTTGCCTGGCACGCCAGAAAAGCCCTTATCTGATTTGGGCCGAGTTAGCTATCATGCTTATTGGAAAAGCATAATTATTGAACACTTGCATAAAAACCAGGAAAAGAAAACATCGATGAAAGGTAGTATAATTGGATAAGAAAAAAAATAATTTTTAAAAGACACAATAATTTTAGCAATTTCTAAAACTACGGGTATGTGTGCACCTGATGTGATAGCCACTCTTCAAATGCTTAATATGATTAATCCTTCGAGTGACGGAAAGTAAGTTACAAATGAGTATATTTAGATTTCTTAAAATCGATTTTTAACCATTTACATCGTTATAGGTGTATGATTAATGTGCAAAAAGCCCTGGTTAATGAGCACGTGGGAAAATTAGCTAACAGTAAAAGAGTCGTATTAGATGCAGATTGCCTGAGATGGACTCCACTTGTCACCCAGAATATGCTCGAAGGCGACCAAAAGGACGAAGAGAGCAGATCTGAAGACGAGGACAAGTCCGCTCAGAGAAAAACTCGAGGCAAGAAGGCACAAAAAAGACAGGCTGAAGTCAGGAAGCAGAAAACTTCCGAAAACTCAGAAGGACCTAAAATTAAGAAATCCAAAATGGATTCAAAGGAAAAGAAGAAGAAAGCGCGAAAGAAATTGCGCGAACACAGGGAGAGTAAGTGTTTCAATACTACTGGGATGCGGTACCGTAATGTTCTTACCCTGAACTGTTTACCATTTTCAGAAGAGAAGAACTCAAAGAATACTAACAATTCTAATGGTTACATTAGTAACAGCAAAGTACATCCTATGGAAAAGCCAGTAGCTCGTACTAAACCAATGGATAAGCCCACACCCAGAACCAAACAACATGCGCGTCCAAAATTATCAGTTAACAATAAACCACATCAAAAATCAGATTTAATTACACCAAAGAGTGGATCAATGAAGCTGCGCACCTTGAAAAAGGCTGAAAAACCTTCAAATAACAAGTCAGACCAAACAAAGTCTTCGCACGCGTCAGAAGTAGATAATGGACCTATGCCTGAACTGCAACCAGTTGGAATGGATGATATAGTGGAGGTCGCGACAGATCATCCTAATAACAGTCTAGCACCACCATCACTACAACAAGTGCTATCTGAAAAAGAAATACTGCGTAAGAAGAAACGTGGATGGCCAAAAGGGGTAAAACGGGGTCAGAAATCACCAATGAAAAAGGAAGTAAGACGAGGCCGCCCTCCAAAGGTACGGAAAAGTAAAAGCTGCTGATGACTGTTAATTTTAATCATTTCCCTTTTATTAGAATTCTCTTCAACCAGCAAAGTCGTCTGCGGGGGTAAATGATAAACCTGTCGAAAATAAAAGACCAAGACATAAAGATGACAGTCAAGATGAAGACAGTGATGAGGAAGATGAAGAAGAGGAGGAGGAAGAAGAAAAGGTTTGCTGTCAAAACGTCTTAGTTAAAATTGCGATGTTTTCATTCATGTTTACTTTTTCTTTTCAGCAGTCGACTAGGGTTGTTAATACAACGAATAAAGAGAGTGAAGAGTTACCAAATGACAATGCTAACTTATCAGATAGTGAAACTATCAATGACGAGACTGAAGAAAGAGAATCAAATAAACGTGAAAAAGCTGAGTCAAATGACATGTCGGTTGAAGAGAATAAAGAAAACAATTTAGAGGAGGAAAATGAAGCCACATCTTTGGAAATTAACAACCAGCAATGCGATTTGCATTTAACTGAGGATGCAAGGCAATTGGATGACGAGGGTGGAGAAGCGATGGAGAGTATGCCAACGATAGCTGTATGTGGTCCAGCACCGCTTACTCCTGTCACTCCGAGTAGTGGACCTCCCCCACTTTTAACATCGAATAGTTTTATTCAGGGCCCACCCAGTAGTCAGTCGAATTGTTCGCTTGAAGACAGCCAGTTGCTTCAAAACACGCCACCACTGAGTGCCAGCAATCCAATGCTGTCTAGCCCATCGCAAAATATGACACCAAACTATCAACCGGAGCCAATGTCAATGACTCCAGCTCCCATTTGCTCTGTAGGGAGTGACGGGAATGTAAACAGTTCTCAAGAATCTATTAAGAGAAATAACTACGATGAGAAATTCCAAGTTGATATTCACAATAGTTACGATATGGACGGTAATGGCACTCAAGATACGATCTCCAATGATGGTATTCGAAGAGGCGAATTGACGCCTGAGGCAACTCATATTCCGTTATCAAACCCTCCTACTCCAGCTGTAAAACCACACGATCTGCAGCAGAATGTGGGGGTGTATACGCCAGATTCCACTAGCAACAGCGTTCTTTCTGGAAATGGAGGTGGATATCAGTCGATGGAAATTGACGTTGCCCAACTCGGATTGGAATCGCCTACTTCCATCAGCAGTAGCGAGCTAGCGCAGAATTCGGTAGAGCATCCTCAGCCAGTGGCTACTCCACAAAGCTTTACCGACTGCGCTCAGCTACCACAGCGGGTTCTACCTGCTAACACTCCTGTTCCTAGTTCGGCTGTTGTTGGTACTCCCGTTCCTCCTCTCCCTCCGACTCCTACTCCTACTCCTTCAGCCACTCCTGTGCCGCACATAGTAGCTGCCAGTACGCCTGTTCCCGTACACACTCCCGCTCCTATTCCCTTACCTCCTTTACCACCGCCTCCATCGGCCACCCCGATTTTGCCTGCCAACTTTTGTAACGGAAATAATCTGTCGTCGGGTCCTATGTCGCATCTAGGAATTGCGAACTTGAATTCGATAACGTTGAATCATAACATAGCACAAATCGCACAAAGTACTACTCCACATCCACCCAATATGAACTTGAATATGGCCCAAATGGGGACGAATTTAGGTGTTGGAAACTGCACAACGCCAAACATGGTTGCCGTTGCTGGTGGTAATTTTGTAAGCGGGGTGAATGTACAGGTGCCCGTATCGTCCGGCACTTATGTGCAAGCGATGACTGCGCCGGCCGGCTCTTACGTGAGCGTACCCGTTGGTATGTCGGTGGCGACGGTAATTCAACAGCATCCTCACGCCGGCGCTATACAACAACAGGGCCCTGGATCGACTCAACGTCTCACTCACGTGACGCTGCCCGTGCCCGCATCGTGTGCGGCTGTGTCGCCAGTATCCAACTTCTTTATTCAATCATCGAGACCGAATCACACCCCGACCCCGACCCCACCGATGCATCTGACGCATCCTCATCCACGAGCCAATTCCACTAGTTGCAGTTTGGCTAAGCTTCAACAGTTGACGAACGATATAATGGACTTAGTGCCCAGTCCGGCGACTCCGTGCAACACTATCACGCCGCCGCCAAATTTGACTCCTCCACCGCCAGTGAATATGACACCTCCACCATCGATACAGAGGAATCTGACACCGCCTATTCCGAGCCTGCAGCCGCAGATTTCAATACCGGCCAACGCACATCTGTATAAGCATTTTAACCGGATACGGCCGATACAACGGAATCCGAATGTTACTATCAATCAGAACTTGATGTCCGGTTATCAGACATTAAATGGATTCCGGATGCAGCATCAGGGGGCGCCGACAGCTACAGTCCTCAATACGAGCTATATCACGAACACTGGGTTCATGAACCCTCAGCAGATTCCAACCATGCAGATGGGCATGGTCAATATGAACATGCATCCTCAACCGCAGTACCAGGAACAGGCGATGCAGCCGGCAAGACCGCAGAATGCCATGTACGCCACTTATGGGTATATCAACGGTAGCTTACAACCTCACACGCTCAATGGCGTCATGCGAAGGTGACTAGATGAACGTGGGACTTGGTCCGATTCCAGTGGGAGATAGATGATGAATATTTGTGATCAAATTTTGTTACTTTTCCCATCCCTGATATCCTGCCTGCTCCAATTTCTTCGCACAAACCACCTGTCGTGTTGTTATACCATAATCAGATGAAGAATCTCAGTTTTGAAGCTTTCGAGGTCGATTTTTAAGTTTCAGCTCGGTTCCGTTTTGTTTTCATTAATCTTTATTGGGATTTAATGGTTAGAAAAGAGTAAATTGTAGAGTGGAGGCTTTTTGAGTACTTAAGAGGACCTGAACAGAAAGGGAAATAGAAGACTATGAAAGGGATATTGAAGACGAAGAAAAGGGACTCTTAATTGTTGTTCTTTAGATGCGAAAGAGTGGCCATTTTACAGTTTACTCTCGTAGGTACAATAAAAGTAATATTTAAATTGTAATTCTTTTTAAATTATCTGTCATTAGCACTTCCACGTTTACTGACGACATTTATTTATTATCATGTTCTCAAATTAGTGTGTTTTCATCAAGTAGAATTTTATAAAGCACATGTTCCTAGCAATTTTTTACTTATATTTAATCATGTTTAAAATGTTTATAGAGAGGTCACAATGGTAGGTACAGTACAAATTTTACTTTTATTTAGATGTTTTGGTTTGGATGAATTTTTTTGGCTTGAAAAACAATTAAGGTGTTCTATTCGTGTAAGTGCAGTGGCAGATAATGGAAAATTGAATATTTGATTTTGTCCAACGTAAGTATTTGAATTAGGATTGAATTTTGAACATCATGAAAGGAGTTTAAGTCTCCAGTGGCTTTTATTTTTTCACAAAATTTTTTGTTTTATTTCATTGTATTATTATATTATTACTTTTTTAAAATGTGTATGGGCAGTGTATAAAATGATTTTGAATATTTTGAATTAACTTTAGAACAATGTTATTAAATTGATGACACCAATGCTTTTGGACCTGTCTAGTGATTGTTTGATAAAAATCATCTTTTTTTTTTTCCCCGTTTTTTTTAAATTTTATTTTGTTTTATTTTTGCTTCATGTGTATAGTTGAATCCACCACTAATTTACTTCCCAATTTTAATTGTAGGCACCTGTAGAGAAAGTGGGTTTAAAAAAATAACAAAAAAAATTAGTTGACAACATATACGCCAAACCTGAAGTATTTTTGACTTCAGCATGTAAATAAGTTTCCTTTTTTGCTGATAAAATATATTTAGCAAGAACAGAGGCATTATACCAGTATATAGGTTTGCATTCAATATTTTGGATCAAACATTGTTTTGACTTCATTTTCATCAGAAGGGAATTTTTTCTGTAGGATTATTAAGCCTATGTTCCTTGAGCTGCAAATAGATCATGGTTTTTCAAATGTGTACAGGTTCCTTGGAAAAATTGTTTGATTTAACTTGTAAGAAATTAATGTGGCTACTTCAAGCAGTGTCTATTTTTGTGTAGTTTGAGATAAAACAGTCAATTTACAAAACTTAACAATTCAATTCATGGAGAATTAAAAAAAATTACATAAAAACATTCTGTGCATTTTATTAAGAAAGATTCATTATATTCTGTATGAAATTTGAAAAAAAAGGCACAGATAAACGGAAGTTTCAAACTGCTGTAAATACATTTGCTTGATCCAATTAAAAGAAAAAAGTACATTTTTTCAATCTATTCTTGTCAAAGTCTCCTTTTATTTATTTACGGCAGATTAAGAGCGCTTGCAATTTTTTCATGTTTTTAATGTTTGAGAATTAAGTCCAATTACGATAATGACATGAACGCTGCATTTGCATTTGTTTGTAAATGGACAACATTTTCAACGGCATTACTCTGAACGAAAATGAGCTTTGCAGTGAAACAACTTGCTAATAGGGTACACAAATCATTTATGGAAGTAGTCTTCGTTGTTTTAACTAATAGCAGGCAAATGAAATACAGATTTTAAACCAAAATTTCATTTACATTCAGTGCAGTGATACAAAGTTAAATTTGAAGGGTGAATATTTTTGAGAATAAAAAGCTTGTCATGTTTAGCCGTGATGGCTGTTAATTTTACAACGATTGACGAGGAAAGATGATCTCACAAACTATTACACCACTATTACAAGACGATTGTAAGCAAACAGCAGACGACGTTTGATGAAGAGGAAGACCGGAAGTACGAGTTTACGCATGCGTTATAGGATAGGAACATCTTTCCACGTTATGGAGGACGGAAACGAAGAAGATTGTTCTGATTAATCGTAATTGCTTTAATGTAATGGCGACAGTTAATCCAATTGAAACTAACAGTACAAATGACGACGATAGAAATTCTCCCCACTCTTCGGATGATGATAACCCCAGTGATGAATTAACTAAATTAACAATTAGCGCCGTAAACAGATGCGATCACGCGGATACCGGCTTACACATTAAGTACGAATAACTTTATCAGTGAATTAAATACTTTTGAATTGCGCAATGTGTTTACTTTTCTTAAACTATCCTAGCAACATTGACCGTAAACCATGGCTTAATGCTCTTCCGGCGGGAGAAGATAAACTAAGTATAAATATGAAACTTTAACACCTCGTATTATGACGTACAAAACAAACATAATCTTTCCAGATAAGGATGAGAGTACAAACAGTAATGGGAAGCTAAATGAACCACAAAGCAATGATTTCTGGATGAAAACGGCCTGTTGTTCCTGCGTTAAAAGGATTTGTCACCCGTATTTAAGAACTGAAGAAACTCCTGTTCCGACAACTAGGATGGAGAAACTTAAATACGCTTTTTTATGCCCGCCAGCTGGGTTAGTAGCGGAGTATTTGTCTCGTTTATTATTTCTATTTGCTTTTTGGGGTGTCATCTGGGCAATAGTTGGTTCCGATGCTGAGCCTGGTGGAAACTTGTTTGCGTTATTTATATTATGGATTGTAGCGATCATTTTTGCAAAAATTACAGAGACATGTAAATTACCAGGTTTATTAGGTAAATGTTGTTTCATTTTGTTGGCTGTTGTAATTTGTTGTGTTTGTTTGCAAATTTTATAGGCATGTTAATTGCTGGATTCATGTTAAGAAATGTGCCTCACATTAGGGTAGCTGAAGATGTAAACCCAAGTTGGTCTTCTACTATAAGGTATACATTTTCATTTTTTCTCTTATTTACTTCTTACACGCATTCAAAAAATCATAACAAATGTTTATTTTTTGTTTTAATGTAGTAAATTTACACAAATAAACATTAAATTGGACATTAAATTTAAAAGTAAAAATATGGATGTCTTTACTTTTGTTTATCATTCTACTTTTTATTCTTACATTTTAACTTTAGTTTTCTTTTCCTATTTTGATTTAGGGGTATTGCCTTGGTTATAATTTTAATCCGAGCTGGTCTCGGTTTAGATCCAGCAGCTTTGAAGAAATTAAGCTTTGTGTGTGTCAGACTGGCATTTATGCCCTGTTTGTTTGAAGCAGTCGCAGTTATGATGGTATCGCATTTCATTTTGGATTTTCCGTGGTTGTGGGGACTTATTTTAGGGTCAGTGAATTCTTAACAGATAAATAAATTCGTTTCATTGAGTTATACTTTGTTCGCAATTAATAATAGGTTTGTGTTAGCTGCAGTTTCTCCAGCTGTAGTTGTGCCGTGTTTGCTCAGTTTGCAAGAACGGAAGTTTGGCACCGCTAAAGGAATTCCAACTTTGATTATAGCATCTGCTAGTATTGACGATGTCTTAGCTATTGGTGGTTTTGGAGTTGTACTAGCCATTACGTTTTCTACAGGTTAAATGTATCAGACGAAAAAAGTACTTTGATATTTATTTATTTTTAAAAAATAATCTATTAGGAGACATTACTATGACAATTTTACAAGGGCCGATTGAAGTACTCATAGGAATTGTTTATGGTACTGTTATTGGTTTGATATTATGGTTTTTGCCAGAGCGATCACGTGTAAGAGACAGTTGTAACTGATAGTTTTTCAATTGTTATTTATTGAAATTTTTAATACAGTCCAATGTAGCGGTGATCAGGTCATGTATAGTTCTTTTGACTGGTTGTTTTGCCGTCCTTGGCAGTCGAGTGTTAGATTTCGCAGGAGCTGGACCACTTGCTTGTTTGATCTTGTCTTTCACTGCTGCTCTTGGATGGCGAAAAGAAGACCCTTCGTGTTTGGTACATATCTAATGCAGCGTGTTTACTTTTGTTTGTTTTTTAACAGTTAGCATTTTTTAAAACCGGTTTAGGATTCAATATACTCAACGTTTGCATTTTTGTGGTTTATTTTTCAACCTTTTTTGTTTGCTCTTATTGGGGCAGAAGTATCGGTGAATGTTTTGGATTTAGATACAATAGGTACTTGCTCAATTAAACTTTGTTCAAATGTTTACTCTTGACGAATATTCTCTAGGTTACGGTTGTGCAACATTAGCGAGTTGTTTGACAATTCGAGTTCTGGTTTCTAACGTTGCCGTTTTGGGAGCAGGATTTAATTGGAAGGAAAGGCTTTTCATTGCCTTTGCTTGGTTGCCAAAAGCAACAGTTCAAGTAAGTAAACATTTTTTACGAGTTTTTTTTTTGCTTCTGTTTTATAATTAATTTGTTTAAACCGTAGGCTGCCATTGGACCTGTAGCACTTGATTATGCCAGGAGTAAGTATGTCGATGACAGTAACAAAGAAATTCAGTTAGGAATACAGGTAATATCTTTCTCTAAGTTTTTTTTTTTTTAAATAAAACATGTATTTTTTCATCTTGAAACAGATTCTCACAATAGCCGTGCTTTCTATACTGATTACTGCACCTATCGGTGCCATATTGATAATTTTAAGTGGTCCACGACTACTTACGCATGATGATACGCCTGAGATACAACAAGCAACGAATGGAAATGTAGACGTTTCAAATACTGAATTGTGATATCCCCAAACGAAAGCGTTGTAAAACCATTAGAGAGAACATTTGTTACCTGAAACTTAACTACCTGTGAAAAAGTAAAAACGGCATTTTATATTAACAATGTTTATTTTTTAGTATTAATACAAATCGTATTTTGATCAAATAAGTAAGTATTATAAATTATATACATAGTTGGATATCTCCAATTGATAAAAACCTTTGATACACTATATCTACATTAGTTCGTGGGATCAAACCAAACTTTGCTTTAGAATTGTCTTTGGTTCTCTAAATTTTCCAAACGAATACGTAATTGTGCCGCAGGTATTCAGAACCATACCTAAAAGTAAGAATTTAGAAAACTAGTAAGACTATACTCTTATGCGTAATGCTTAGCTTCACCTATTATATTTAATGGATGAACTTGCACCCCTCCGAAGACGAAAAAGCCAACAACCATCTGTATTATGCTTTTTAAAATTCCAACCACACTAGTCGTTAAAGCGGAATTAAGACTTGTGCATAAAAATAATGAGTAGTTTAGCAAAACTCCCATGGTAGTGACAGTAAGGAAGCACAATAAAAAGTATTTATCTGTAAATAAACGTCACGTAAGATGCGTAAATATATTATCAATATTATCTGTTTAGGCTATACCATTAAATGGAATTGTCGGTATGTCAAGTTCATGCACCATCATAACCAAATAGCTAACAGCTGAATAAAAGAAGCAGTTATAGCTGTTTAAATAAAAAATTTCTAAAGTAGTTAAATTTTCCTCTGAAGCTTTTTGTATCAATGTTTGGTAAACTCCTTGGATTAAAACACTGATTCCACCAATTGAATAGGCAAAAGTATCAAAAGAAAAATCACCAAAACCTGAAATAAAGTGAATAAATAGCATAAAAATAGAAATAAAAATTTCAGTTTTATTACCTGCTATTACACAACCAATAGTAATAAGTACGATTGAAAATATAATGAAACAGGACGGAACAGGTTTCCTTAAAAAAACTACAGCCAAAATCAAATTAACTAAGGGTGTGCATCGCTTTATCACAGCATACATCGGAATATTCATTCCTTCGAGAGCAATCAAAGCTAAAACTGAATGCAATGTGCAGCAAAACGATGCTAACCACATCACTTTTCCTTTTGTAAAAGTATATCTACTTAACGATACGACTTGCATACATCTCAATATTTCGATAGCCAAGATACCAAATCCCATCTGCACTACTAATATTAATACTGGTTGATTGAAGTTATAAGACGATAGTAGAGCTTTGTTTAAAAAAGCCATGGCAGTCGATATAACGCCGTATAATACAGCTGCCATTAGTCCTTCCATCGTATGAAACATCTGAAATGAAGGTATAATGTGAACAGATGTAACAAAGCGGCAATTCGCTTAAAACCGGATTGATTACCTTGGCTCTATTACGCTAATGGCAAAAGTAAATCGAGTCATGATAGAATAAATAAAAACTCTACACAGCGTGATGAATTACAAAAACCGATCGGCTTCATTGAAAGCGAATGTACCGAGAAGAGGCGGAGATACAATTTGGGGTACGTTTATCAGGAACGTAATAAGTAAATAACAGGTGTTTCGAAGTATATAGTTGACATCAAACCTCGTAGAGCGGTGTCACCGGCTTTTGCAAGTTTACCGTTTAGATGATACTATAGCTCGAGCTTATAAAATGGAGTATATTTCTGTCAATAAATTATTCACACTGATTATTACTTAAATGGGAAATTGTACAAAATAAACCAAGGTATTGTTATAATATTGCCAATAGATGTCACGATATTATATGGTTATATGGAACGGTGCCGCCCACGTCCCTTACTCTCGCGCTCATAAGATAGTCACATTCCAGTACACTTAATTACAAACACTTAAAAGACTGCAAAAAAGGACATTCTGAATTCTTAAGATTTCATGATATTCGATACGAATTCTCAAAATTTGAAATTCCACTATCCAAAATGCGCAATATTTAGATGGAAAAAAATAAATTATTGAAACACACCTAGACGGGAGTAACTTTTATCTTAGAAAGAGCAAATACTGAAGTATATTTCTTCAAAACTTAAAAAATTCCCATTTCTATAGTTTACAAGATATTCAGAACATTCGCTTATTTGACACTAGGTAGCAGCACTCCCTGGACGTGGTTAGATCCAAGTTAAGGCCGAACTTCCGTTAGTGCGCATGCGTGCATCTCGGAAGATGCGCGCCGTTTTCATCTTCTGTTCGTCTTCATTTAGTCTTAGTATCTCTCTATTCTAAGGACCTTGAGTGGCTTGGCTTTGGAATGTTGACTAGGTAGTTGTCATCGCCATCTCCAATGTATCTCAACAACGGTCAGCACTAGTCGTCCTTGCAGGAAACGGTTAGTAATGAGCAGGAGTTTTATGCTGGTTTCAAACTGATTTTTA
>JAQGAS010000453.1:0-49967 GCA_034686365.1 Pachymerium ferrugineum | reverse complement strand
TGTGGTTGGTTCAACGCAATTCTAATTCTATTGGTATATTTTACTGCATTATTTCTTTTGATATTAGGGAAAGGACGGTAAACAGATCTTGCTTTCCAATGCAAACGCAATTCTCAAAGCCATTTTACTAGGACTTAAAGATGCCAAGTAAGTAAATTTGTGAGTAGGGAAAATATGCTGGAGGTAATAAGGAGCAGTTTTAATTTGATTTCTTGCACTTTGTTCTTTTAACTGAATTGGTCATTACAAATTATATCGCGTATGACCCAAGTGGGGATAAAGTTTTCTTTAAGTCAAGGGCTTTAAACTTATATAAATATTGCAGAAATTGTGCCACTAGCTGATTTCTGACATTTGTTCTTTGCATGGCTGCTTAGTGTTGCGTGCAGCCTATGTTACTACCTGTGATTTAAGTTTTGTTTTTACTTGTTTCTCACATCGAGTTACTGTCTAACGCTCAGAATTTAACAATTTTTAAATATTTCTTTCAGTATTCCAGTGATGATAGCAGCACTAAACGCTTTAGAACAAACTGCCGATTTATACGAACTCAACTTTGACTCAGAAATGGAAAAACGTGACTTAATACAACTGCTTAGTGATATTGCTGAAATGGAAGATGTTAATGCACGAATTGCATTAGTGCAATGTTTGACTGGCCTTGTCACACATTACTACAATCAACTCAATGAGTTTTTGGAAACGTGTTTATTTGATGTAAGGCTTTCTACGTCTCCATTTTTAATTAGCCAGTTTACTTTTAACTATACAGATTATAATTGACGCGTTGAAGAGTAATCATGAAGAATTAAGACTTAAAGCAATCGACTTTTTTAAAGAATTATGTTACGTGGAAGATGAGCTAAGAGAAAAAGTAAATATTATTCACTTATAACATGTGTAAAGTGGTGCTGTATTAACTGCATGGCAGTACTTTGGCAAAATTGGGTTAGTGGGAGTATTTCCAACCTGGATGTTCATGAAAATTAAGTTTTGATACGTGTATTTGGATTTTGACTTCTTGTTGTGTTATATCGTTTTTGGAGCAGCTAATACACCTCCTCCACAGTTGTTGTCAGCATTAAGCGTTGCCTTTACCCTTCTTTTTTAAAAAAATGGTCCTCGGTTATGTAAATGTCATGTAATTTTGCTGTGTCGTCTTGGTAGCTTCTTTTAAGATTTAGTTTGCTTTTTTTGCTCTCTTAGAAAACTGGGTAGGAAAAGGTTGACAAACAGTAAAAGGTGTAATGAAGGTCGGTGGTGTAGTCTAAATGTATACAATATCATATACCTTGTTTATTTACTCCTTGCAGATGATGTGACAGTATATCACATTAATGCGATGTACTAATGCACCATCATCGTTGGGTATGATAGTACACCACGTCCATGTGGTTTCAGTACACCATTTTTAAGTCGTTTCAATGTCTGGTTAGGGTCGTTTCTTGTAGTTTGGTTTTTTGGTTTGTTATTTGTTTTTTTTGCATTAGTTTTGTAGCCTAGCTTTTCCTCGGTGTATGACCCTTGCTGGGCGCTAGTGGCATTACGCCTTATTACTCTTCTTCAAATGTCCCATTTCTGGATGGTTTAGTATATGAATATAAAAGGTTAAAACGAAAACCTTATACATTGTGGTCCATAATTATGCCATCGGGTTTAGTAAGATCTAGATCATATACCTTTCCTATAAAGTTGAAGACTAGGTTGTAATGTGGGAGGTTTTGGGGTCTGCAAATACCAGATAGTGACACCGATTTTGAGTATTGTATGTACACTTTCCTATCTATTTTTCTAAGAGTGTTTTAGCTGATGCTAGAATTAAATTTGCATTTTTTTTTTCCATTCTTCACAAACTTCTTATCATAATTAACTCGTAAAATAAAAGTTTTAAGTTACATTTTTACAAATAGCTGAATTATTATTAATTAATCAATATACATATAAAGACGCAATATATTTTAATTCAGTCACTGCATCTTCATAAGGTACGTGTAATGGGATTTACTGTTACTGAGTTATATTATTTATACGCCTGATGAAGATGCTGCAAACTCATTAAAGTATATTAAAATTGTTTCATACAATATTGAAGATTTTCACTTTCACACTTAACCACCTTTTTTCCAGGAGTGTTTATGATTTTTTTATGGCTTTTTGTTGTCTCTTATTTCGCTAGGCAAAAGCCAAAGGAAATGGGAACTATGAAAATCGTTTCTATACTCTTCGATCACTGGCTTACTTATTACCTATATTTATGGGTCTATTGACAAGATTAGTGAGTTTGTTTAAACGAGTTTTTACGACAAATAATCATAAAATTTGTAGGCCACATTAAAAGATGACACCGACACTCTTAACAAGAAAACAAATGAAAGTTGGGATAAATATCTTGGATTTTTAAAAGAACTGGTCACTTGTTGTAGTCATCTGAACGTAGACCAATGTATTATGAACTTTATCAAGGACAATATCACGAAATATGATTGGAGATATCGCAATGCAGCACTTGCAGCTTTCAGTAAATTTTTAATAAGAGTTCAAAACACAAGCAAATTCACTCATACTGCGTCCTTACAGACACAATTCTCAGAGATAGCAGAAGAGACTTCGAACCTTTAGTAGTTCCATTAATACAAATAATGCTAGAAGATGAAAATGTTGGAGTAAGAGCAACAGCTGCCAGAGCTGTTGTTAATATGTGTGCAGATATTTTGCAAAAAGAGAAATATCAGGAAATTTTAATGCCAGCATTATTGAAAGGTCTAACCGACGAGATTGAAGTTGCAGCTACTGTTTGCAACGTAAATTAATAAGCTAAAGAGAAAATTTGAAAAATTTTAAGCACGTTTTATGACTTTGTAGGCAATTTCATATTTAGCGTACGCAGGAAAGTGGAAGCAACCAAAATATTTTGTGTCAGTAGTGCATTTGTTGTTAAATATAATAAATAGATTGGATGCTGACAACCGATTACAATGGGAAGCTGCTTATGCCCTTCATTTTATAGTGGGCAATAGTCAAACTGTAATTATGTTCACTTTACTCTTTCGTTAGCACATTATAGATTTATGTCTTTGAGCAATTCCTACATAAGTCAATTTGCTCAGACTCCCTATTCTTTGAGTTAATCAAATTAAAATTTCAGAAATGTTATTTTGCGGCCTATCAAACGGCGTTGAAAATTAACGAAGCATTGGAACGAGATTTGGAGGATGACAAGTCAGAAGAATATTTATCTATTCTTCATATTACCTTTGAAGTAAGTCGTAAAAACAATTAACTCTTTGAATTAACTTGATTTTTCTATTTAGACATTTTTAAAACGACTACCGATCAAAGTATCTCATCAAGTATGCAACTCTGTAATGACAACTGTTACAGATATTATAAAGAAAAACAAGATGAAATTACTAACCGATAAAAATTTGTTATCCCTATTTTCAACTATAATTAAAGGTAATATTAATTAACATTTTTAAACGATTAATTGCCCATTTTTGTATGCTTTTCCTAGCGTCTGGGTCCCGATTTACCGAACACGTTCACACGTTTCGTCCCTATGTAGTGACGTATTTTGAATGCCAAAAATGCCCAGTATGATTTAGTATATACATAAAATTATCCTACCGTTGACGGCTTCATTGAATAACTGGAAAACTCGCTTTTGCAGACCCTCGCCGCTGTCCGTTTAATGCGCAATTTATGTCAAGCTGTGGGATACAAAGTTATGACGTATTGCGATGACGTCATTCCGGGTTTCTTGGCCGGACTGAATGTATTTAGTAGATAAACCCTAGCTAAAAAATTATGCAGAAATTCAGTTTCAAATTTTCAATGTATTATTTCTTCATAAATAACACATAAGTATTACAGATCTCTGTAGAGTTGCCTAGCTGGGTGTATGATCTCGTGATTTTTTTTTTTATTTTTTATGTGTAACTATTTTTATTTTTATTAGAATAATAATTCAAATCGGGCTATGAAAAAAGAAATTTTACTGGCCATTTTATTTACCATTTTGGCAGTTGGTTACGAATATAAAACTTTCTTGGATAGAACCATCAACAGTCTTATTGACATGCAAACCAACTTAGATAAGACCACGGTAAAATAATAGCCAAATTTTCTTTCAGCTAACATAATTATTTGTTTTTAGACAAATTTACAACAACAAATTGATATGCACAAATATTTATTGAAGAATTACAGAGGTATAGTGCACGTTTTCAAAAGGGACAGAAGTTTACTGCCTGGTAATTGGTAAAAATAATTACAATAAAATTATTCTATCTATAACCAATTGCGTAGATATTGTCAGGTCGTTAAAGCCATCTATTTCCACAATTGTCAAAACCATTTCCAAAATAGCTAATAAAGAGCCTGCAGAATTAGAGACATTTTTGCCTACTTGTATTGAAGAAATTCAGTGAGTTTTACAAATTTGTCCTTTAAAACATTTTAAAAATGTAATTTCTTTCAGTGATGTTTGTTACATTATTGACAAAACATTACTATATCTAATAGAGGACGAAGCTGTTACACGAATACTTAATTTAGCAGCACAATCTGAGTCAAATGAATTGAAGGCTATGACTAAATTAATCAACAAAAAAATTGCCCTCATTAAAAGTACCCCAGGAAGAGTTCGATCAGACATGCTGACCAAAACAAAATCTTTGTTCGAAAGAGGAATTGATTTCCTACATGTTTTATGCCCCTCTAAGTTATTTGGAAGTGTCAAAATAGTAAACGAAAAAGATAAAACTTAAATTATACTAGTTTGTAATTTGTTTTATGCCTACTTTTGCTGTTGTATAAGTCTTTTTTGAAAAAAAATCCATAAAAATAGCAAAATTAAGAAAGTGCTTGTAAAAAAACCAATGTTTTAATTAAACGTAATAAAAAATTGCAACAATACTAACTTATGTCATTGTTGTAAAACAAATAAACAAATATAAACCTAAATCTACAGAGAAAGAAGAAATTTGCATTCAAACTCTTCATAAAAATGACAAATAACACCATAGAAGTTCTAATACTATTAGAAAACACAGTATCAACATGTAAATACTCAAATGTAGTATTAATTTCAATTGAAACGCTAACAAAAAATGCATTATAAAATTCTATAGGTGAAGCTGAAGCTGAAACTGCACAACTGGCCCTCTGGGAAAAGTACCAATATAGCTGGGTAACAAAAATAATTTAAAGTTACAGAATTAAAACTATAACAAATTTCAACTTATAGCAAGAACAGCTGATGAAATTTTCAAATATTTTAGTTGACACTCGAAACAGCGAAAAAAGTCGAAATGCAGCTGCTCTGCAAATTAAAAATGCTGTTACTGCCACAGAAGGAAATGCTCAACAAACGGAATACGATTTAAAATGGCTTTCGATGCCTGAAGACGTGCGAAATCACATAAAAAACAACGTAGATATATTAAAATAAATTTTATGTTCTATTTATCTAACATACACTTTCAACCTAGCTTCTGGTTGGTTTAAATACCGAATTAGATGATCCACACCCAATACCAGAATGCATTTCTGCAATAGCCAACATTGAATTTCCTACTGGTAAATGGCCCGGTCTTATAAAAGCCATCATACATAATATTACCCATAATAAAAGCACTGAGGTTCTGAAATCAACATCCTTACAGACAATTAGTTTTATGTGTCAAGATATTGTAAGTAAATCAAAATTTGATCACTTTCTAGTCATTTTGCAATCATTGGTGATCAGTAATGGATACAAGTCTAGTGATCACTTGATCACACCTTGATTTTATTGAAAATATTGTCAATACTATCATTAAAAATGATCAAATAATGATTAAAAAATCACTATAAATGATTAAATAATTTGATAATTGTAGATTCCATAAAGACCTGCATTAATTTCCAATATTTTGTAGTGGAATGAAGGAAGAAAAACATTAGTAACAAATGCCAATGCAATCTTAAAAGCAATAATGATTGGCATGAAAGATCCCAAGTAAATAATTTAGAAAGGGAAAGATACATTATATGTTGAACCATTTTTTTCCCAGTGAAGAGACTATTTTAATAGCTACTGCAGTTTTTGATAGATGTTTAGAGTTATTTGATAACATATTCAGTATGGATTCAGAAAGAGAACTTATTATGCAAGTTATTTTTGATGTAGCACAATTTGATAACACCAAGCTCAGTCATGCTATACTGCAGTGCATAAGCACCATTATTGTGTACTACGCACAGTATCTAGAAAATTACGTGAATGAAATTTATGAAGTAAATTCTCATTCATTAATGATGCACATGAGAAATATTCTTGTTGCTTTACATTATAGATAATGGAAAGTGCTTTGGTCTGTGATATACCGATAATAAGACTGAGAGGTATCCAATGTTGCAGGCATTTGTGTGAAGCTGAAGCAAGGATAAAATCTGCAAGATGTTTAACTAATAGAGTAAGTGTTCAATTTTTTTAAAAGTTATAAATATTTTCAGAGCAAAATTATTACAGGTTGGAGAAGCAGTTGACAACTCAACGCGGTCTTTCATTTGTAAAACATTATTGGCACTACTCCCAATTTTTACAGAGATGTTAATCGCATTTGTGAGACTTACGTTAGCAGTTTTATTTATTTCATGTTGCATTCATCCGAATGAATTTTTAGGCTACAGATGATGTTAAAAACGTCGGGTATGCAAATGAAACCACTACATTGTTGACATATTTACTTGAAGAACTGCTCAGATTATGTAGAGATCCTACTATTGACCAATATCTAGCCCGGTTTGTTAAAGACAATATTAATCACGCTGATTGGAGATGTCGCAATGCAGCTGTCAGGGCATTCAGTAAAAAAATATTTATAGAGTTATGTTAAAACGGTTTGTTCAATAGTACCTTCAAAGGTGCAATACTTAAAGAAGATTGGGACACTTTTGAAAAACTGGTTCCTGTATTGATTCAAACAATGCTTCAAGATGACACTGTGGCTGTTAGAGCATCATGTGCTGAAACAATTGCAGAATTTTGTGATGAGATAAGAGAGACAGATCCAAATCTCAAAGTTCTTATACCAGCGCTTTTGTCAGCAATGGGAGATGAATGTCCTGTTGCTTCAAATGCTGCTCGTGTAAGTGTTTTTAATCATGCGTATATTGAAAAGCCTAATAATTTTTCTGAATTAGGCAATTCAAAGTTTTGCGGCTCAGAATAAGGGCAATATAAGTCTTTACTTTGAAACAATACTTCAGAGATTATTAGATATCATAGAAAGGTAAATGGATTGAGTTCATTACAGCAGTTTTACACTAATTGTTTCTATTAGGCCAGAAACTACAATCAAATTGCAAAATATTGCTTCTTCTATCTTGGAAGTTCTTCTTGAACAAAACCCAGAGGTAAAATATGTGCAAAGTATTCTTTGTCAGTTGTAAGAAATATTTTTTTGATATTCAGCAATGCCAATTTACAGCACGTAAAATTGCAGTGGTGCTAATCACCCAATTTCAACGTGATTTTGCAAATAATAATTTAACTTTAGCACACCAAAAATTGTCTATTTCAACTTTATGTACCAATTTAGAAGTAATTCATTAATTAGAAGTATTGTACATTGGCAAGTAATCTCGGTTTTACAGCGTCTCTTTGATAGTTTATCTGGTAGACAAGTAAGTGACGTGTGTGATAAAATTATGTCTGCATTATTGGAAATCAATCAGCCATGGCCGGGCAATGTACTTGATGAAAAATTTTTAACAATGATGGCTTTTATCATTAAAGGTAATACTGCTTTGTGTTCACATGAGAAGCATAGCTATGTGACGACTGCTGTACTTCAATGTGAACACAGATGTGACCCAAGTGGATCATACTTGCTAACATTTTATGTATTTCAAGGAATGAAACATCGATTTACCAAATATTTGGATAAATGTTCACCGTTTATAATTCTACTCTTTCATCAAAAAGTAAAATGGCAAAGAGTTTGTGCAAAGAGCTTACCACTTAAATTGGAACACATATGGCTAATAGATATTTAGTTTAAAAATTGTTCTGCCCCTGTACTTTTTAAGTTGTGACAAAAAATGCGCAAACTTCCTTTCATTTAGAAATCGAAAACAGCTGATAATAGAACGCTTACTTCTATACTAGAGCCCCAAAAGCTTAATATAATAAATGCCTACTGGGCATTTATTATATTAAGCTTTTGGTCAATGAAATGACTGAAAGGACTGATGCTTTGGCCGAGTATTGGCCAGGCTGTAGTATAGAAGTAAGCGTATCAGCCGATTATCGATATTTTTCATTCGAAATTTCATTTTATAGCGACTGATTTGCCTAGATATTTTCAAAGAACTATGCTTGGCTATTGGAATCAGAATATTTCCATATTGCGATGAGATTGTACCATTGCTTCTCAAGCATATCAACGTATAAAAAAAAATATCTATTTAAAATATAGATTTTCAAAAGTTTTTATTAGTCACCAAACTTCACACTACGAGAAAAAGGGTTGCTTATAGATGTTATTGGTGATATAGCAACAACGCTTGGTCTTTACTTTGACAAGTATTTGAATAAAGTTCTGAAGGCATTCATTCAATTGCAGCACACTATAGACCAAATTGACATTAACAATGTAAATAACTTAAATAACTTACAAAAATTTATAACATAATACTATTTCTTTACAGTCAGAATTTTCTCACATGCAGTCTAACTTATATAAAGACCTTGTGAAAACTTACAGAACTATTTTTGTAGCACTTACAGGCAATGAGGAATCGCAAAACTGTACTGAATTTCAATATTGAGAAAAAGTCATACTCGTTAATATTGTTAAACAGATCTTTTCAGGTGTTTTCAACCAAGTGTGATTTGCATGTTGAATGTTATTACAAGAATTGCCCAAGACCATTGGGGATACTTGGATAGTTATGTCCCAACATGTGTTGACATATTATAGTGAGTACAAATACTGAAAGATTACATTTAAAAAATTACTAGGTTCCCTGAAGTGATGTTTAGAATAATAATAATCCATAAAATTTTCTTTTTAGTGATCTATGTTTTCTATATGACAAGCAAATGATTCCACTAGTTAATTTAAAATCAATCATGACGATTCTGGAATGTGGACAGCTTTCAGAATCAGCTGAAACTAAAAGTCGCAGTGACACTATAAAGAACAAAATTACTTCTTATAATAAACCAGAGAGTGCATTCAGCAGTTTGAAGAAAGGATTGGGCAGCTTTCTCAAGCTTTTCAGTCCCTACTAGTAATGTTGTAAAAATAGTAAAGAATAACATTTAAAAAAATTGTAAAACTGAAATTACGTTGTCATTACTGGTGTTAATTATACGTGTTACCATCCACGTTTTACAACAAATTGCTTATTTCTACGTTTTTGAGGCGAACGATGAAAGTTACGGGCGAAAAACTCATTTATCATATTACAAACATTTAAAAAGCAAACTCCCAAATACAATCCTAAAATACCTCCAATTTCACTTAACAATTCTGATATCGGAAACAATAGTGTTTCGGTATAAACTATTAACATATTATCCGAATACACAAATTTTACGCTTGTTTCCCCATTCTCATTTAATTCTTTGTTAGAAATTCTCATTTTGTACGTAAAACTATTACAAGGTCTTTTACAACTGCAGTTGCTGGGTGTAAATTTTGCATACGTAAAATCGGCTCTGATAAACGAATGTAACGTTTCAGAAAAAGTTTTACAATCTTGATGGGAATTTGAACAGTTGTTCTGCATGAAAGGTAATCTAGAAAATCGATTTTAAATTTATCGATTGCTCATGTAATCTTGAAATATTTTTACCTGCATGTCGTTGCTCCACAGAGAGTATTGTCGACGCATTTATTGATACACTGTTCGAAGGTTAATCTGTCAGTGCAAGGTTTTTGTCGTGTATTTTGCGCCTGGTTCTGTAATTAAAAATGCAACTGAATGAATTGTGTGGGTTAGTTATAGTTACTAGTGATGCACAACTCTGTGCGGGTTCATTGACAGATTACCCTTATTCGGATTGAAAGTTATGACACAAATGACATTATTGTACCATATTCTAAAACAAAATATTAATTAAATATATTTTTGACTATTTTTATGAGTTATAAAACAATAAAATTAAATAATTCGACCCATATTCAATTTCTCGTGAGGCCTTGGTCTTAACACTGCCTTGTGCGGGACGAAGACATTACAAAGCTTCGCTACATATTAAAGGGCAATTTTTGAATATAGCAATGATGAGTTTTTAAAATAAAAGTAGATAATTTGCCCCATTGCCATTTTTCCCAATGTCTTGTGAGGCCTTCGTTGGAGATTCTCCGTGGTGTGGAACGAGCTCTTCATCGTAATTTACTTGGCTAAGCTGGAAGTGCTTATGCCAGCAACGTGCATGAAAATAATACCTGTATTGCAGAAATTCTTATGGTGTATGAGTAGCTACTAATCACTGCCTCTCCTTTACGCATAAGTTTGTGATGACTTATATCGACATACTTATCATGTTCAACGTAAATCTAAAATTGCAATTATAAAATTAATACCTACAGTTTATGTAGAATTAACTTACAAAGGCATTATTTTTCGTATCGTTATTCAGATCCTTGATCCAGGTACTTGAATTCCATGAGAGGCTAATCCAGGTATTTGCACCTCTGAAGTATTTTTCTTTTTCTTTATGTAAGATGTAAGATTTAAAAAAATAATTTGTTTTTCAAAGTAAAACCAAGATTTACCAAGGACGACAACAAGACATTGTCCAAATAATGTATCGATATAGGAGATTCTTGACTGGTTAACTATAGGTATTCTTTCTTTACTTCTTTCTTGGAAAAAAGGACGCTAAAATAACATGCAATACGTGAGAAGTGTAAATTAAAATTTAAAATTAAAAACTTACATATTGGTCAATAGAGATTTTGTTTATATTGATTTGAGTGAGTTTATCCATTCGGTCTTCTGCATCTTCGGTGTCGTTCGCGCTAAAGTTACCAACGAGATTCCAGTCGCACATTTTTGTCCCATAAATAAAGGTACCGGTATTAGGTTTAGAACACATTTTAACTTTTTGTTTTAATAGTGAGATGAATTCATCACTACATAACACAATACCAGGAAATCGAACTTTTGGTGAAGGTTTCATTACAACATCTACTGTAACTGGATCTTCAAAAAAAAAATGTAACCTAACTGTAACGTGGACAATGCAAGGAATAGTGCAGAGAAATATGGATCCAAACCACAGTAACTTATAGGCGTTTTTTTTGTATGGCAAATTGTTCTTGCGTTTCATTTTGGTCAAAGTTGGTTGCATTTTGGGTAGATAATTAAGACTGCGAATTTCACCTGCGTTTTAAAGAAAAAGCAAGGCAGCTCTCTGTTTTCGCAATTGCGTATTAGATTTTAAAAGAAACGCAATTTATTAAATTACTACCTGCAAGACTAGTTTATTGATATTCTATGAATATAAATATGTGCGTTGACATAGAAGTGCAATTAGTGTCTAAAATATTGATTTGGAAATTACCTCATTAAAATTTATCTCATTAATGTATGATGAATAAACACAACAAAAAATGTAGCTTTACAAGGCACTATCAATTTAAAAGATATCGAACATTATAAACTGACAATAAAAAAGTAAAACACATTAATAAATTCACAAGACCTCGTGCATGTGGCAGTTACCCAAGTAACAAATTTGCAAAAAGTTTTCAAGTAATTGACAAACTTTCGTTTTTAGCAAAATATATGACAATCTGTAAATATTTCACAAACATTTTGCATAATATGTAAATTTTGCAAATTTTGGTAAACAACAAGTGGCCAGTTACCTTCAACGTTTTGCATTTTTTTTTGCCTTGGGTAACTCACCTGCATGAGATCATGCGCATTTATTAATCGTGTTTTAAGTGGCACTATCATGACGTATAGTGCTCATTCGTTTTTGGCTGACAGTTTACTACAGATGCATTATCAACATACTTAATACATCCTTTTTTTAAAGACAGATTTATGCAGGCTATTAATTACAGCCACATGCTTAATTTGTAACGTTCCTTTTTTACGTGCTACCCTATTCCACTGTAGTAAAGACTGACGTGTTATCAAAGAGCGAGCAATTATTGATTCTATAGCGTCAAAAATCGTAAGGAAACAAACCCCCAAATACAAACCTACAATTCCTCCGATTTCGCTTAAAAGTTCTGATATAGTGTAAATAACTTTCTCTTTAAAAATTTCAAGAGTATTATCTGAATAAAGAAGTTTCACAATTGTTTCCTCACTATCTGAATTCTTTTTGCTATTAGTAGACGTTTTATACACCCGGTGTTCACACGGTCTTTTACAATCACATGTTTTTGGTTTAAATGACGTGTAACAACTGTCAGCTGTAGTAAATGAATGAATTGTATCGTCCAGGTTTACGCAGTCTTTCTTATCGTTACAACTTGTTCGAATGAACGGTAACCTGTAACAAAATTATTTTTTTGGTTTTTATGCACCAATTGGCAATTACACAAAATTCTTTTTTACCTGCACTTAATGGTACCACATACATAATCCTCATAACATAAATTTAAACACTCCTCATGAGACGCTTTATCTATACACGGATTGCCTCTTCTATTTACAGCATAAAACTGACATTCATTTGCTTATTTAGAACTCTAATTGTAACGTGCGTAATATTGTATACCTGTCGTGCAGTAATTGATGTGACATGCTCTTCTCCTGATGCTAAAGTCTCTGAAGCCAAAACAAGTTTATGGTAGCTTGAATTAATGTAATTGTCATCATCGGCATATACAAAAACTTTGTCGTCTTTAGCATTATCTATGTTGTTTATAAGTTCGGTTGTGTTCCAAGACATTTTGATCCAAGTATTTGGTCCTTTGTATTCTGTTACATTATCTAAATTAGAATTACATTCTATTAATAAATTTAAGTATAATAACGATAAAGTTGAATTTTCCGGTAAAGGATTCAAAAGTTATTAGCAGATAACAGTCATTTAGAGATTTATTTTACATTTACGACGATCTGACTGTACAGAAAATAACTGGAGTTCTGCGCATCATTAAGTACACACAACATAAGGTGAAAAAAATCAAGTTGTGTTAACTCTCTCAATTATTTTAAACCGTACAGACCAATATGAGATAAGCACCAGAGGTCATTTATGTAATGCTTATGGCTAAATAAGGACTTTTTTTTCAACTTTTGATACTTATCACATGATCTCATGTTACAGGAAATTGATTTGGACAACTTAGTTCCAATAAATGAAAAGTTAATTTTACAAATGTTTTGGGAAATTCATTGCCTTCATTTGTATCATTCGCACTTACTGGGTATCATAACTATACATTCACCCCATAGAGTAGTTATGGTTGAAATTGCCGCCATATTTTCAACAGTTCCATTAGACCTGTCAAAGAAATTCCTCTGGAAATAAAGTAATGGCAAAAGTAAGAGCACTAAAAAACTTATGACAACTTAAAAACTTACGTATTCAGTCAGCAATAATTTATCCACATTTAATTTACTCAGATCTTTCACTCTCTCAGTAGTGTTCGCCGTATTCGTTACATTAATCCCGACATCTTTCCACCGACAATTTGGTTTGAAAACATTTTCGTCGTAACAATATTTCCATTTACTTCGAAGCAACTTCACGAATTCATTCGTGCAAAGCACAATTGCGGGAAACTTAATTGTTACCAAATCTTGCATAATTACATCAACACTAACTGGATCGTCAAGAAAATGTTGAACGCGCATACTAACATGCACCAAACAAGGAGTCATGCAAAAGCATAGAGCACAAATCCAAAATATTTTCAAAGCAAATGGCTTCTTTGAGTCACATATATTTCTACTTCCATATTTCAGTGCGGAATTATCTCTGGATTTTTCAACTTTAACCGGATTTAATTTGATGGGTCTTGATCGGTAGTTTTTAACCACTCTTCGAGTATAATAAGAGTCGGGATAAGGCATTTTCACCGTTGCAATCTTAACTTCTTACTGCGTAGCTTTTGACTACATTATTACAAATATCGACTTTTAAAAGCTCATTAACGATATCAGGAAAGCTACAATTTCAATGTCACACATATTGATTGGTAATTAATAATGTACAGGCGCATGCAAGCTCTTTATTAATATAAAAAATTAATAAGACTAAGTTTTAAATTTTAAAGTGTAAAATAAAGTGGAACTTGCAAGCAAATTTTTTTACTCTTCGCAGAGAAAATCTTTGGAGATAACAACGATTCTCAGATGGTATGAGATTTGCTTTTAAATGACTTAAGACTTGACTTACATTTTTACTTTTCATATATGTAGATGAGTTAGAAGCAGAAGCTGCTCAATTGTTCTACTTCATATTTCCCAGTCAAATTGGGTATTTTAAACAAAATAAATTAAAATTAAACATTGTTTTAAATTTCAGCAAGATTATGTGCTTACATTTAGATTGTCCAACATCCTGGCAAATTCGTCATTCAGACCCAAATCAAGAAAAGTTGCCGCATGGCAAATAAGAACGTCCTTACAGCTATTGAAGGAAGCTTAACAAGTGGAAAACGATCAGAAGTCAGGTTTACTCTCCACGAAGACATTCGTCATCGTATTGAACAAAATGTAATCACACTTAATATTTTAAGTTTACACTTCTAAACTGGACGCATTTGACTAGTTAAAAAAGTTTCATTAATGAACTACTACAGGTGCAGTTCAAGACATTGTGGACAATCTGGGGATTTCAGGACATTTTGGCGCTCTTGACAGTTTTAGGGAAAGCCCCCTTCTCTAGTTAAACCTTCTCATTAAACTTTAATTGGTAGGTCTAAATTATTTTATAAAAATTTAAAATTTTTTATTTGTTTATTTTGTGTCTGATGGCGCCCTTTGGAGTATGGACTAACAATGTTCTTTGAATTAACGAGCACCTTGAAATTTTTATGAAATTTGAAATATTCCTAATTTCACCACATCGTTGCTCAGCGATGACGTAGCCCACGGTTCAGTTACACTACGAAGAGTAAAAAATATATGCTATATCAATAGCATACGCAACATCATTTGAGGTTAAACTGATTGCACTGAAGGTGGCTGATTGTTCACTGCACAGAATAAACCTAACTACAGTACCGTTTCCTTGCATATTGCCACCGAGGCTGTAGCCAATATTAAACAGTAGTTCTTTTTATCTTCCCATGTGTTTCAGTTGAATCCAATAATTTTATAATTCCTATATGTTTTGCAAAATATTCTTGTTTAAATTAAATATTAAGGTCCTTGGGTACATAAAACCTAGTTCTGGGGCTACTATTTAGTGGCGATAACAGAATTTCCACATAATGGCTCGAACTATCAATTACTTGGAGAAAAATATAATGAAAAGAAGTAATATTGAAGGGTAAGCTTCTTTAGAAGCAATTGATTTTTGTGTCAAGAAGTTGTGAGTAAATGATTGAAAAATTTTATTATGTCTATTAAATTTATATTATTATTATTTCAGTGGTACGATAGCAGGCAAGTGCTTGTTCGAAATGCTAATTAAGATTCTGAAATCAGTTTAAACTGGAATGAAAAATGTCAAGTATTTTCTTAAATATTTCAATCCTTTTAATACATTTGAGTATTTTCTTTTTCTAGCAATGTAATCATCCTTGCTGCCACAAAAGCGTTTGGACATGGAACATAGCTTTTTCAGGATAATTTCCGAGATGACAGTCAAAGCATTGAGTTGGATGGATGGGACCATCCAACTCAATGGTCAAAGACAGGAAATAATGCAAGGGATGTGCGAAGTTGCTTAGAGATATCAAAGTCGCAGCTTTTACTGATGCCTCATTAGCATTGTGACTTATTATTATGAGTATTTAGACGAATTCATGGATACAACTTTGTTTTCAGTAAATACAAGAACCTACTCTCCACAATTGAATATACATTACAGATCTCAATTGACGCCATGAAAAGTGACATCAAAGAAATCTGAGTCAAAGGCATTGAATTCTGTAGGGAATTGTATTATCTAGAAGACGATATAGAAAAACAGGCCGAGGAAGAACGGTAAGATTCAATTTTGGACTATGTGCAAAAATAATAAAAGTATACATTTCAGAGCAATATCCCGCTTCAATGCATAGACAGATGTTACATCAGAAAGCCCTGGACCACTTGCTACCTATTTTCAAGCACTTTTGTATAAATTGAATGATGGGCCAAAAGTTGCAATAGGAATTTGTGATGTAAGAATATTTATTATCTGCAAGATTAGTGGTGATCCCTGGCGATACAAAAACCTAATGCCTATGGTTATTTTCCCAACCAATAAACAACTGTGTTACAGGTCTAATTATATTGATTGATTATTTGTTTGTTGTGTGTTGTATGCCCTCTTAAAACGTACGAAGGAATCATCAGTATTCTTAATTTATGTGAACGACTACTCAATTCATAAACCATTATTACAGGCTTTTGCATGGCTAGCGTTTGCAGGAAGGGGTAACATCACATCACAGAACATTTTGAAGTTATAGTACATACTTTACTCAATACGCAGATGCAGGTAAGTAAGTAAAGGTTTTTAGAACATAAAATTTCTTATCAAAAATTTCTAGGCATGATGCTAATAACCGTTTCAATTGACATTGGTCATGTAGTAGGCCACAGCCCAAAATTTCAATTACCAAAAAAACAAAACTGTTACTTACTGTTTATGCAGGTTTTAGAAATGTTACTTCACAGTTTATAAAGCGTTACTGATCGTCATTAGTTGTTTGCGGGATCCAAAGCACCCAAATCATTCAAATGATATTCTGACCACCCTTTGCGTCACACTTCAGGTCTTCAGTACAACACTTTTCACATCTGCAAGAATTGTAAATGAATTATTGCTTTCAGACTAAAAAACTACCCACAGAAGAAACCTGACAAATTGCTAATATGATTATGTGTAGTTTAATAGAAGCATGAACAACCTTGACCAAGACTATGGACAAGAATGTCTTGCGGTTGATGTCAACTCTTGTCTTAAGTATTTAGACCATGCATGTTTACAATTTACTCAAATTTAGGCATTTTGTTAACTCTTAGGAACACACTAGCTACTTTTTGGCCAAAAAAGATATTTCCGCCGATACTCAAATCGATTCTTTACTAATCATATAGAGTGATTGTCCCATTATTGACTTTTCATTTATCAAGCAAAGTGCTGTTCCTTCTAACAGCAAAAATTGTTGTAAAAGAAGGAAATACTTAAGTATGTAAAAAAAATGCTTCCACCTGGATTTTTATTACCAAACCAAGGTGTAAAAGACAATTTGACAATTTTGTAAGACTTTTAAGCCGGTTTGCGTTATCAGAAATGGGATGTGATGATACAAAACGACATTTTTAACGCCTCGAAATGCCCCCTTTGAGTGAAGCGACCAAAAATTGGAGTAAAATTTCAACATTTAAAGTGATTATTAAATATAACAATCGTTTTGAAGTTTAGGTCCTAGGGTTACTAAATATACAGAAGGGTTCAAACCTTACTTGATTACTGCTCTATGCATGGATCAATTGAATCAGGAACCTGTAAGTAGAGATAAAAAATTAATAAAAGTATCTCCTTTTTATTACGCAGATAATTGCTGCTTTTGCGATGTTAAGTGACATTTGCACTGCAGTAGGGCACCGAACTCACATTTACTGTCATGAAGTTTTACGAAAGTAACTACATCAACTCCAAGTGAAAAGAACAATCGCTTGATCTGTAAAAACAGCACACATTAAAGATTTAAAAAATGGATAAACGGTATTTTATTAGATTTACCTATTGCTACGTGGGTGCAATAGTCTGACTTCTGAGTTTGTTCAACACAGTGCCAGCTTCACTAATAATAACTGTCTGGAAATGAGGACTTTATTACCTCTTATCCGAAACTTTCAATTCCCTAATAATAATAAACTTAAAATTTCTGAATCGTTCATTTATTACAACAAATACATCACAACAATTATCACCCAGGTGTAGGAAAAATGCACCTGAGGTAGTCAAGTATGAAATCTCATTTTTCATATTATTTTTAACTTTTTTTTATTTTTACTTGTGCAGAGTGCAGTTAATGTGTGCTACGTACCCAAAACTTGAGTGAAAAAATTTTGCATAAATTTTTTTTATTTTGTGTATACAAAATAAAAGGAATCTTGTGTAAATAATTTAGGGACATATTGGAACTGCTATTTCTTTTCTTCTCTGTAATCTACAACTGGTTGTTTGATACAAACATTTTTAAGGCAGAGCACAGACGAAGCAGATAAGGCACAAAAACCCACAAAGCAACTCTTTAAGAAAACATTAAACACAAATATTTTAGTCATCCTAAAACAAAACTACTTTCTAAGGTGCAAAACTACTTAAACACAAAATTTCTGCATAACTCAAAATCCAAGTAGCCCCAAGTTGCTTATATTCAAGGCATATTCAAACTGCACTATTTTTATTACCCTTTTTTTGGAACCCATTGTCAATCTTATATACTTTAACCTTACAGTATTAAAAATAAATTGCCTAAATATTTTCATTGCATAAATATCTATTTCATCAATTTCTAACACCTGATTTTGGTGACTGTGATTAAACATTTTCATCCCTATCGCTAAATATTACAACCCGAGAATATTTTCCCATTCCTAGCATCAAACTAATTTAAGCAGTTACTGATGTTTTTAGCACAAACTTAACTTTTAATAATGCTGTACAACTCTGCACATAGGATTATGTTTCACATCAAGACACCTGGTGAATTTCATTGCATTTTCAATTTTTTTTTTCTTACAAGATTAGAACACCTGAGATTAAAGACTAGAAAATTAGAAAAGAGAAGAAAAATCTTAAATCAAAAGTAAATTCACCATAATTATTTTTTCAATTCAACATTTATAAATAGTACTAACAACCGGTGGATAAAAACGATGGAAATTATAAAAGTATTTAAAATGAAAAAATAAAGAGAGGAAGATAAAGTTTCCATCATGCCTCAGATATAATCGTAACGAATCTGTTTCTTCGTGTATGATCAGGTGTGACATCAGAATTTTGCGGCTTCCACTTATGCATGATTTTTCCGGACGTGATGAGACGACCGAAACCTTCTTGATGTGCAAAGGCATAACCAGAACGAATGGAGCGACGGCTGCGGCGTAGACTGGGTGTGCGCGTGACTGCTTCGGTAGACCGGGAACGGAGCTGGAATTCTCGTTGTTTTAAACGCACTCTGTCTGATAATGTCGGCTTGACATCAACGAAGTAGTAGCGATTCGCCAGAACAGGAATGATAAGGATTGAAACGGTTACGAAAAGTGTAAACCAATACTGGGCTGAACGCATAGTCATTCGCATTGCACCAAGATATTTGCCACGAACCAGATTACTGTTTATAAAGAAAGTGGATACGAAATAGAAAACTACACTTCCCCAAACGACTACGTGGTTGAAAACAGACCAATATGCTGTATCTATGGTTATCTGGAAATAAAGGAATTTAAATAAAGCAGGTTAAAAAAAATGATTTTTCGGTTATACGCAAAGATATAAATCAGTTCAACACGAAAATAACTTGCACCATACATTTTGAGGATCATTGACAATTGGACGATGCGAAAATTGGGAGTTTTGGCAAATTGACTTTTGTTCGTTGCACCAATCACACATATAGCTTTAGATCTCCATTACGGGTTGAGTATTATTGAATGCCAGTTTTTGACTCGGGGATAACAATTGTTAATATAACCGACCATCAGAGAGCGTATGCCATAACTTGAAAACTTACTAATGAAGGATTTGCAAAACATGTAAATTCATGAGTTCGTAAGCTTACGAACTGAAAATAAGTCTATAAGTCAATCTATGCAAAATTCCCGAATTCAACCTGAATAAAATTAATGTCAACTGCATTGTAATTCGCAAACAATGGGAATTAATCTAAGTTTAACTTAGTTTATAATGCAGTTTTTCAGCAACTTCTGTATTGACTAACATGATTTAAGCTCAATGAAAAACTGGACTTTAAATTTTATTACAACTGCATTGTAATTCGCAAACAATGGGAATTAATCTAAGTTTAACTTAGTTTATCATGCAGTTTTTCAGCAACTTCTGTATTGACTAACATGATTTAAGCTCAATGAAAAACTGGACTTTAAATTTTATTGTAGGTTTTTTGCATTTTAAATGGTTTTATGTAATTTAAAAATGCATAGCATAATTTATAAACCATCCCTTTCGTCAATTTTCCTGAATAATACAAAGTTATCCGCTCTGAATACGCCCCAAATTGGTTGTCATGTGGGCGTATTCATGGCTGATAAACAATATTTCTTATTGTACGAGCATTGTTGGGAAAGTATTAGTTACTAAGCTCTAATTTGATTTGGTTTTTGTTAGGTTAACTAATTAAGCAAAAAAAATGTAAAACTTACTTGCGCAGTAACTACAATAACCAAGATAGAAGAGACGACGGTACCAAATACTTGATGGTCTGCCATATCGAAACCATCTGGAGTAATAGAATCCTTAAAGGCACCATAAGGTATAAAGAATAGAATTAGTGATGACAAGATGCCATGACCCACACTTTTCAGAAATTCTTTTTTATTAAAAAGTAAATTTATATGTCCTGGAGTGTATAATTTCGGATAACGAAGTGAATTACGTTCACTCACATCCTAAAATAAAATAAAATATTATTTAATTCTTTTAAAAATAAATTGAATTTTTCTTATACCTGATCAAAAACGCCCAGTGCCAGCACCGGTAACGATGTATAGAACACGTTATAACAAGAAATAAAAAACGGATCATAAAGTGTCTAAATTTTTAAATACAAAAATTAGAACTTTGTCGTTTAAATTATTACTGATTTAACTTACTTGTGCAGAAAACCCGCAAAAGAACGCAAACCAGAAATGGCACAGAGTGAAGGCAAAATTTTTATAGAAGAAATAACGGAGAAATTTACACATTCGAAGATATGACCAACGACCGTGAACTAGTAATAAACGTTCCAAAAATCTAAACTGCGCAATTGAAAAATCACTAGCTAACACAGCTTGCATTCCCTCTTGGCCACTGATTCCAACACCGATATGCGCCACTTAAAATAAAATTTTAAATTAGTTTTAATTACGTCATAAATTATAAAAAAAAAAAATAATAATAATTACTTTTAATCATGCTAACATCATTTGCCCCATCGCCAATAGCAAGTGTAACAGCTTTTTTATGCCTCTTAACCAAATCAACAACCATCGCTTTTTGTAACGGCGTCACGCGACAACATATTACAGCTCGGCATTGAGAAGCTACTTCCAAAAATAAGATTTCCAAACTAGGCTTTAGTGCATGGATCTTAAAAATAATAAATATATTTAAAAAGGCAATTAATAGTTTAAAATATTTTCATTACCAAACTATATCCGTTGATAATAAGGGCAAACCCGCCACCATTATCGCTATCATCCGAAACGGAGCCGTTAAGATGTGCTTCGTTGGAGTCGCTGAATGTTATGACGCTGCACACTCCAGGAGTTTGTTTTTGATTATTTACATTACGAATTGATTCCCGGTAAGTGTTCATTTGGGTTTCAACTTCGTCTTCCTCGTGCGCGTCAACTATAAACACGTCAACGAGTTCGTCTGTGAGTAACTGACATGAGTAACCAATATTTATCGCCGTTTCTGTAAGATTTAAATAATAATTAATTATTAAATGGCAAATCAATTTTTAAAGAATTTAACCTTGTTTATCGCCTGTTAATACCCATATTTTAATACCAGCTACAGCTAAATTAGCTATAGCTTGTGGTACACCGTCTTGAAGTTTATCCTCAATGGCAGTTGCACCAATAAGAGTTAAATCTTTTTCAATTTCTTCATAAACTTCGTCTAATTTTCTTTCCCGATCATCTAATGCTAACCTACATTACAAGCAGAAAATTTGTCAACGTTATTTAGTGAGCTCATAAATTAGCTTTGTAGAGTAGAAAATTGTACATTTAAGCGGTGTGGTTAAGTTTGGGAGGAAAAAAAGTGATTTCGTTGTATAAAAAAAAAAGGTAGTCTCTCAGAAAAATTCTGCAAAAATTTGGCCTTCAGTTTTTTTTTTTGTTTTGAAACTGAAGTGTTTTCGCTAATATTTCGACAGTTGACTTGTAGTTTCTGAAAGAATTGTGATAATCTTCCAGTTTTTTCAGGTAAAGTGTAAATGCGGGGTTAAGTTTCGTATGTGACTTTGTTAGCAATGGAGGTTTCACTACATTGCAAAAAAAAGTCGCCACGTGGTGTCTGGTGAACTCCACGTTTGGTGCACATGAACCCCAACTTTAACTTCTAATGCGAGATAAAAACGTCTACTTTGTAAAATGTAATTGCTTTCTTACAGAGAACTGAAGGTGCATGTGGAGTAATGTTGCTATTGAATCGGCGTTATTTTATTCCAAAATTGGAATTAAAAGTAAAGACAAAACGAGGAGTTCACCAGGCGACACAAAACTCCTCAAATGGAGTAATTGGCCATTTTATTTGTTTGTGTGTATGGAAGCTGTTATAAGAAAATTCTTTATTAAATGCAATTTAACTTACGCTGCTTCATGATATTTTTTCCGCCACTCTTCATAAATATCTTCATCCAAATCTTTATATGCAAGGCACAGTGTCCTCAGTCCTTCACCAGCAAATTTCTTAAATAAAATAATAAAACTATAAACTATCCTGTCTTTAGGAAAAATTCCAAAATTGCTCTTACATTTAAATGTTCGGTTGTTTTATTTTTAAGATCGTCTGAACTGCTATGTAATCTCTCGTATATCATTTGATCGGCACCTTTACAATACAATCTAATTTGGCCATCTTTCTTAAGAATGACTGACATCCTTTTCCGCACATTATTAAAATCAAGAATACAAAGTAACTCGTGAGTTTCAGATTGACCTAAAACGTCTATTGTAATGGTAGATGGAGTTCTTTCTTTAAAAGCAAAACCAAAATTTCGAGCTGCAGATGTGAGGGCGGCTTCATCTGGTGACTGGGCTTGATATTCTAATTTGCCTGTTATAATAATAACAATATCAGGAATAGTACCTTTAAAATTATGTAAATACTTTACCGTCTTTTTCAGCAGGCATCACAGTATGGCATAATGCAAGTAACTTAAAAAACATGTGTGAATGTTGATCGCCTGCTTTGATTGCGTCAATAAGAGTCTGGTCAAACCACCGAAATTCTGGCTCGTACATCGGATTGTCAGAAAGATCTATGGGGATTGTGGTCTATTTAATGAAATGAAAAAGGAATTAAAATAACTAAAGTCAAAACCTCTAGTAAGATTTTTACGCATTTACAATCAACCAATCAATCAATCCAGATTGAATTCTCGGTAACGATTCGAATGCACTTCGGGAGCCAATCAAGTGCAAGTCTCGCAATTCGAATGAACCAATCAACGATTATGAAGAAAAATAAGGCAACTAGTCATTGTTTTATGTCTTTAAGCCTACTTTGCATCTATGCAACCTGAAAACTTGGCCAAACCCTTCTATTATATTTTACGTTTAATGTAATGTTCCAACCGAATATTGGTAATGATAATGTATTAGCAATAAGGAAATGTATTAACTTTTTTCATACTATATTAAGTCACCTGTAAACTCTTAACAACAAGTGGCCATTATTCCTTATATCTTTAACCACAGTCCTCCTTATAAACTGTGGTTTATAAGGATTGCTCGTTTTATGGAGTTAGGGAAAATCTCTTATGTGATAGAGATGTTAAGCAAACCACTATGTAACTCCCTTTATTTTCTCTCTTATTAAAAAAATTTGGTCTACTTACATCTGAAATTTCAAATGGTTCTCCTGTCGTCTCATCGTAGAGATCTCCATAGCACGTTCCACCTATGCTACATTTATTAAAGGTCATAATATTCTGTGTTAACGTTCCCGTCTTATCACTGAAAATGTATTCAATCTGTCCTAGCTCTTCATTTAGCGTAGTTGTTCGAGATTTGGCCGGAGTATCACTCTTTTCATCATACATTTTTTCATCCCAATTAATCCAAAAACTGTGTCCTAACCGAATAATTTCAACACTGCAAAGATAAGAATTATAAACAACTTACGAAAGTTCTTATTTTTCTATCTTACCTAACATAGAGTGAAATAGGCACGACGGTATTAAGGACGATCGCATAAGAAAAAAAAACCAGTAAAGCAATAACTGTTGCACCATAGCCAGAACCTTGAGGTATCAAAACATCCCAAGGTAAATAATGTTTAAAGTGTTGACCTGTGATTGTTTCCCAAATTCCACATGCTATTGTACAAAATAAACACATGCTGAACAGGAAAAATACAATCTGGAAAAAAATGTTCAAAATTAAAAAATTTAATGATCAAAATACAAATTAACCTAGTTTAACAGTAACACCCCCAATATCCCGAAGTTAAAAGTCTCGTTAAAAGTTATCAATCATGTAATTAGTACTAATGAAAACAAATTAAAATTGCTCACATTAATCCTAGAAGTAATCCCAAGGGCTTTTCTATGCCACACGAAATTGTGGAACATCACTTCCGTGTGTCACAACATAAACGGGAAACCTGGATTCCCATTTATCACATTAGAGACGAATTCTCAATTCTAAAGGATATAATTGTCAAGGGAAGATGTTGACAGTTTCATTGATCAATAGTTTTAAAGCTAACTGGGATTAAAGGTAAAGTTAGGAATGTCAATGTCTTCGCCTTGGAAAAGTCGATCAATAGTACGTGGAGTTGTAATTAAATATCTCCCCAAATTGTGGGAATTCGCTAGATTGATGACCTCTGTATTCCTATCTTAAACCCTAATCAGTAATTAAGAGTGTCAACTCCCTTGGGCTATTACTACAGAATGAAATTGCATGTCGTTCGTTACGAGCTTCTTGTTATTACCTTAAAACTTGAAATCATAATAGCTTTTGATTTTATATTTACGAATATAACCAACTATCTATTACGTTTAGTAATATACATTGACATCTCTATATAACGTATAATGGTGCTCAGTAACAGTCAATTATTGCAATCAACTTGTGGTTTGTCAAACCTTTTGTTCCTCTTATCTAAATACCTAATCGGTCACAGTGAACAACCTTATTTCTTATTACTTATTGCAAGATTAGACGGTATTAGGGAGATTGTGCAACACCCCTTCCATAACGATAGTTAATTGGTTGCATTTTATTGTTACGTTAATAGTAGCAGAACCGGATGTCTTTATGAAAGATGTTACACAATAGAGATCTGGTATTATGATAAGGTTTGTGTTACCGCAATTGCTTGTTTCCTAGACAACATTAATTAATGCAAATAGGTAAGTAGTAGTTGCACTATTTTTTGCTCTTGGACAGAGCAGAAAATAGTGCAACTACTACACTGACATCATGTAGCAGAGGTGCTGCAACTGCTATGATAATTATACACAGTAGCATTATTACTGTTCTCCTGTGACAATGAATTGTTGAAATAACGCATAATATCGTTATTAATCCTTAATGTAACTGATGTTGTTTGCAATAAAGGTGTAATAATATCCGCAACTCTGGTCGTAAAATTAAAATTAATATTTAACTATGGATTTATGATTTTTACGATTTTGCGAGAGTTGTTAACTTTTTTGGAATACTTTAAGCTTTACAGTGGTTTACTGCACAATGAAAAGTCTTGCAATTACTACGATAATGATATACGTTGTCGCTATTGGTGGACATTATTACGATAAAGCGACACTACCGTTGCTAGAAATGTTACTTTAA
Organism: Pachymerium ferrugineum; assembly: GCA_034686365.1. Taxonomy (NCBI): domain Eukaryota; kingdom Metazoa; phylum Arthropoda; class Chilopoda; order Geophilomorpha; family Geophilidae; genus Pachymerium; species Pachymerium ferrugineum. The sequence goes on along the minus strand of JAQGAS010000453.1, from coordinate 24,071 downwards.
TGATGTGCAGAATAATTGGCAATTACCTCTTTAACGCATATTCCATATTGACCTGAATATTCCCATTATTCTATACTAATTTCTACAACTATAGTTACTTTCGTGAATTTGGCATCTCATTTTATTCCTCTTGACCGCCCTCTCTTAATCAATTGCGGTTTTTCACTTATGTTACTTTATCTAATCTCCCAAGGTTAAGCATTAAACACTAATCAAACGAACTCTTTTAACCCATCAATAAAACCACCGGATATCCTATCTAAGATAATATCACGGCGATTTCCAAACCTTCAGGAAATTAAAGATTTCCACTTGTCGAAAAGTATAAAACCTTAATTACCCCAAGTATTAATAAATTAAGTAATCTGTCGATAGACGTCCTTTTAAACTTCGTTTTTCCACTATTTTGCATTAATTTTGTATCTCTGCCGGCGAATATGACGACTCCGTAGCACCACCTAGTGTTCCTTAGGACACAACCTCTGAGAAGAATTCGATCTTTATCCAATGGAAAACGATCTCCTTGCCAATTTAACACACCCTCAAATTTATTGAGGTTATTATTAGGAGGTTCACACGTGATTTCTCCATCAAAGTTTCCAAGAGATACTAGATCTTCACCCAATTCTGCTGTTTCAGGCAAACATTGCCGGCACTTTAAGTTCGTCTCACTAAGCAAAAAAAATCTTACATTTTTGTTTGTCTTAAAACAGCATGTTAAATTTACCCATCAAGCTCTGCCGTTTCAATATAACAAAGGCCATTAGGTTCACTTGTAGAAATTACAAGTAAGTCGGCCTAAATATTAAAAATAAACATTTATAAAAAATTAAATTTGAAATCGCAGAGGAAAACGCACAGCTACAAATTGGTCATTTTCCATACGGATAACGTCACCAGCTTGCACTTTATGCCACCTTTCTTCAACCAACTTTCCATTCCTAAGGACGTGTGAACTTCTATTATTGACATGACTATCACTTCGATGTCTTTGCTATATTGACAATAATATAAATAATAAGTCATTGTATATGTAAGAAAATATTTCCCACACAACTACTTACAATATCATCTATGCCATCTTTAATAGCTGTGAGGGCAAGCACAACAATAAGGGGTACTAGTGTTGTTACGTAAGTGAGTGAAGAAATGAGTGGAATGAACTACAGAAATAATAAAATTGTAAATTCTTGATGGGAAAAAATTAGGAATCAAAAGTTACTTGTAAAACTAATAAACATAGAAAATAGAAATTAGCTAATCGTTGAAACTGCTCCAGAAGGTTGAGTGGCAGAAATGTTAGCACAGTATACTTGGATGTTTTGATGTAATTATTCTAAAAAGAAAGATGAAACATATGATTCACATAGGAAAATCCCAATAATAAAAATAAATGAATTAAAACTCACCGCATAATTAAACTGGGCGTTAAATGCAGGATCATTGGCTCTTATTCTACGTTCGGATTCTAGTAATGAAAAATAAATAAACAGATAATTGAAACTCGTCATCTCATCAATAAATCGCAAAAAGAAGCCCATCAAAAATTCATTAATACAACAAAAACAAGTCTCCAATGTGATTCATTCATCAAAACAAATTCCCGTGTCTTACCAAGTGGATTAGGGAAGTTAGAACTAAGACAAGAATCACGTCGAGCCACTCGAACCATCACTTTGGTCCACGTGCCATGAACCCAAGTGTGAAAGAAATTGGCTAAATTTCTTCCTGATGGAGACTCGTGTTCTTCTTCAATGCCAAATTCCTCCATCTTGTCTCCGCAGACGTTGGCGCTCATGGCAAAGCGACCATTTGTCGCACACGTGGGAAAATCAATAAAGTTATCCTCTATATCAACCGCCTAAATAAATGGCGCTAGTAGCTCGGATGCTGCGTCTTGGATCACAGATTCCGCATTTCCATCAGGTAGAAAACGAAATTTTGTTTTTCTTAGAAACTCCCCTCTGTTTATAGGTTTCAGGAAATGAGAATTTAATCCGTAGAAATTTTTCTTTTAAACAACGGTGTTTAACTTTAAGGTTTTCTTGTGAATGAGTCTTCTCTTAAAGGTAATGATGGCGCAGTGCTTTAGGTCAAGTGTAACATTTTGTAATGAGGAAGACAATTTTCATTTTTACGGCTTAAAATTGAAGAGGTTTATGATGTTAATGCGATTAGTGTATAAGAATTGCTATTTTTTGCATAAGAGTGCGAGAGTTGTTTTAATTAAACTGCACTTTTTCTTAGGGTTGTTGCTTAAAGTGTTTTCTATGCTTAAAAATCATCATTAGAAAGTCTCGTCTGTTGTTAGTTGAGTTTTTTTTGATACTGTAATCCCCTTTTGGTGGTTGGAGTAAATTTTCTGATGGTGGGGAGAAATTGAATTAACTGTTTTTTTGCTTGGTGATATTCACTGTTAGAGTGCTTGGTTTTTGGAGACCCATTTTTTTGACTGGTGCCATGCAATGCATAGGGGGACTAGCCTCCTCTTTAAAAAAAAAATTTTTGGTAGAAATTTTTTTACATTAAATTGTAGATTATATTATATCTAAAATTTAATTCAATAAAAGTAAGAATGGGTGAACCCAAAATTATTTCTTGCCATATGACCCCCCCCCCCCCCCATCCCAAAAAAAAAACATAGCTACGCCACGGTGTATTTGGGTCTCTTTCTTGCTTATTAAGATTTATTTTTTCAACTTTCCATAATGTTAGATACTTTGGATTGTGAAAATTTGCTACTTGACTCAATTCTATCTACTATTCGATTAGTCCTGTCGCGTATAGTCTTAGTTAACACTGGTGACGTTCAGCTTTACTTTATTGAATCTTGCTGGAGTAGTGAGAAATAGTAACATTTTATGTCATTAGGTTGTTTGGAGGTTATTAACTGATTGGATATTGTTATTGTTTATGTTCTAATGTGCAGCACTTGGGTTGTGGAAAAATTGATTGTAATAAAATAGGTTAGTAGGGTTAGAGGGTTTGCAAAGGGATGACTTTAATAAACTGCTAAGTGTTTTTAAACACGAAATGTCAAAGTTATAAAATCATTTCAGTTTTAAAACTTTACAATAATTCCAATTCACGTTCAAAGTAATGATGTAACTGAAAATTGAGTCTGCTCCCTTGTCTTCACTATAATTTTCTAATGCAGGAAAGCTCATAAATTTAATAACCGTTCATCTTTATCAAGACCAAAACATGCAATTCGATAAATTAAAAAAAGTTCCTGCCTCATTTTGATTAGACGTCAAACTAAATTCAATTTAAAGTTTTACGTAAGGCAAACAATGCCTTGAAACAATTTTATTAATCTTAAATTTCGCTACCAAGAACAATAACCAAATGTAAACCCCTTAAAAATACCTGTTTCTGAAAAATTTCAGAAATGTCATTACCTCACATACTCCACATTTACGAATGACGTCATCTATCGTGACTAAACCCAATAACAATGCCCAACCTCTTTTAATCCTTTTATCAAAAGTCAATTTCTTATGAAAAACAACACTTACCAAAAGGTTCGTCGTCTTTCGAAGAAAACTTCACCATGGTAACCTGCAAAATAGTTACTAAATTAATCAAAATATGTGTGAATTCATCGATCGTTAAAATGGTTGTCACCTGTTATACTCACTATCAGTTACACACTCTTAATTTTTGTCACTACACAAAATATCCATGCCCATAATCTAATCAGCTCAACTGGTCAGCGACTGCTTTGCCGACAAATTTGACTTCCCAATGAGCTCACCTTTTCAATTTTGGATAAATTCCAACAAACCCCACCCTTCTTTTCAAGAGGCGAGGGAATATTATTTTTTTATTTCTCAAAGAGAAATGAAATGCCATCAATGAGCCATACAATGACACATTCCTAGACGCGACTTTTGGAGATAATGAAGATTTATTAAAAAATATTTCATTAAAAGATTTTTGAGGAAAAGGATTTGGGGTTAATTGGGTGTTCTGAGAAGGATGGGTAACAAGGAAATTGGGTGAAGGAAAATCATAACAAGTGGAAGTATTGCGATTATTTATGTTTTTATTAGGTAAATAAACTTCTATATAATTCTTGTGACATGAGTTTAGCCTTGAAATAATTAGTTAGTAATTGATACGATAAGATATTTTTTTAATCTGCACGTTTATCAAAATGATGCCACTATTGTTTGATAATAAAAATAGTTCGATGGCGATGGCGTAAGGATAACTTACAATGAAACACGTTGTAGACTACGTGTGCATATAATGCTTTTTTTAACAGTAATCATTGTCTACTGGTTCACATTATTGTGCGTTTTTAGTAAGCTTTTTATATTAAGCAAAACATTCCCTTTCACCGCGCCTAGTTCTCAGTTAACAATTTTTAGATCAATTGTAAAAATCTAGTTCACACTGAGCGTACAATACGGAAATTAAAGCAAATATCCCCAATCCAAATTTCTCAAAGCTTTATAATCCAGAAGACTAAGAGAAACGTTTTTGGGCGCCATGCTTGGAAGCAGAGTGACGTCAGTAGAAAACAAAACACAAGTGATTGGTTAATCATAAACATATTCACCTGAAGCTGAAGTCTATGAGCTAATTTCAAATAGAACTCAGCAAATTCTGGATTTGACATTAGAAATATTACGATCTAACGTTTTAGCTTAATTAACGTCTGCCTTTATCCTGCGTTTACATTAGATGTGAACCAACATTATTGTTGACAAAGCAATAATGTTGGTTTTCATCTAATGTGATCTAATATAATAATCTTGGCATGGCAGAAATTTTTTTTTTAAGTATAATGCATGATATAATTTTTTATATATTTGGCGTTACGTTAAGTGTGAACCAGGTGTTACAGATGTTGAAAAAACTTTGGATTTCAACCATCCCGTAACAAATATGTCGACAAGCGAAATCGTTTCTGTAGGTCATGTTTAAATCATGAGTGACGTAACTGATAAACAAACTCCGTGATTGGCTAAATTAAAAAAAATTCCTTAAGTATGAGTACCCAGAATTTACAAACGCTAAGCAGCAATAAAGATTGAGCACATAACACCACATAAATCCAAAACGGGAACTGCTTTCAACTATTTTCAGTCGAAATCGCTGTGAATTTTAAATTCACTTCATTTTAATATTATAAATTCCCATTTTCAGACTCCAGTGTGAGTTAATTAATGACACCCATCATACTTTTTTTCCATTTCATAAAAGAAAAAAAATCAATCAAAACCCTTGAGACTTGACTGCAATAAAATAACTAAACCAATGAACCTCAAAGAATTCAATGGAAAAAATTGAATCACAATTCGCTCACTTCCACTCCTACTCTCATTATATATTAATAGAAAAATATCGGAAACGTTCCTGATTTTTTTTATAATATAAACATTTTCCTTATTTACTCTAATTTCCATTTACAATTACACGCTACTTGTTATAATATACCACGCTTGATTACAGGTCTGTAATCCAACCTCCATCTACTTCCTCGCTAAACCATTCACTGACCCGTTAAAATACGAAATAAAGTAAACAAAATATCAATACCCAAAACCAAATACAAATAAAATAAACACAAAACTTGCCTTATACTCAAATCTCGTCCTTGAAAAGTCTACAGGTTGCGTAACTATTTTTTTTTATTATAACGAGCTCAAGGCTCCAACTTGTCAATACTCTACGTCATCTCTGCATGATTATCTCTATTCACACAAATCACTGAAACGTTGACAGAGAAAAAAATATTAAAAAACTCATAAAACATTAAAAATTTGAAAAAAACGTTTTCATGTCAGGCAGAGTAAAAAATTCTAGTTTACAAACAGATTCCATAGTAACAACGTAAAATTGAACAATTCAAGATTTTAAAAATCAAATAAATTTTCCAAAAAAGTAAATCCCCGAATTGTTTTCCACATGCCAATTGCAGTCGATAGGCGTTTTGCCAAAACCCCACCCTAAAAGTACACACCCAATTATGAATGACATTCTATCTTATTATAGTGACAGTCTGCTCTGAGCAACCGTTAGTTTCCGCCCTTAAAAATTACATGAAAGCTATGCTCTGTCTTAACGCAATTAAAAGCCGTGTTTGTTAATTGAAATTAATGACGTCAGCAAGCCTACGTTTGCTAAAACGGCTTTTGTTTTACACATAACCTGGTTACAACGAATTGAATACGTGAATCTGTTGCATTGGTGATTGATACTAACGTAAACAAAACAAACTCACTCGGCGTTCATTGAGGTAAAACCCTGGTCCATGTCACTCGTGGTAATGAGTTACTAATCTGATCACAACATATCTCCTAACATGGAGGTGATTGGAAGCGTGGTGGAAGTAAGTTTTTACATGCATGAGTAAGACTGTAACTTATTAACATCACTAGGTGGCGCGTCCGTCCGTTTGATTAATTTAGTTTGATTCTTCACCGATTTATTGAATCTATTTTCGGGTATATTTAAAGATTTTACGAAAAATGATACGTATTTTACACGAACCTTTAAGTTTTTTTTGTGTTGCAGGCCTTGAAGATTTAGAAGTGTGTGTTGAAGGATGGCTACGCCCCGTTTGAATTGTTTACTAGTTCTCTCTGCAGCGAAAGAGGGTAATGTTCGTAACTATTATTGGAGTTGTTATTAAAGCTGAATTGGTTTTTTAGGTGTCTCGAGCTCATCTTTTATACAAGCGTTTAGTTTAACACATGCGTCGTTTAGCGTACAAATCGCGACGCCAGGGGTAAAGGAAAACTTCTTTATTAATTTACTTACGAAATAAACTACGAAACGTATAAAATGAAGTTTTTAAAATTTTAAAGTCTGTGGGAGTTCTTATAACTAATGACATTGGAAGCATTACATACGTAAGGAGTGTTTAGCTGCCACAACAAAATTATAAGGTTTACACATTTGGTTTCCGGGCAGCTGCAATAATGTAATATTGAGTCATACGATAATGTTTGTTTAAAAAAAATTTATCAGTAAAATTTTAAACGTTTTTTATGCATAGGAAATCAATTCTTTACAATTTGTAGCACACAAATGGTTATATCTATACTTAGCATGGGACGATAACATTGTCATATGACTTAGCTCATCGATAAGCTTTTGAATTCCCATAAAATGCACCTGTAAATTTTTGATAAAAATCTTACTTAGAAATATTTAATGCGTTAGCTTTAAGTTTTCATAAACTGTGTTCACATTAGAAGTATGTGTATGAGAAACAAAATTTTCTGATGCGCAGTCGCTACGGTACTTTACGTAGCGTAGGAAACACTTTCCTCCCACAATTATAAATGTTTCTTTTGCGTCATTTCTGCGTTACTTCTCTTTGAACATAGGCATGATCATAGTTTTAGGATTACAGTACTATTATTTTTTTTTAGGGTAAAGCCCCGGAATTCATTACGGACGGTATAGATGAACAAAATAAAAGATGGCTTAACGATTTTAGAATGAAATCCATATCCTTACCTATTCATCTCTCTAAAGTTGACGGTAAGTGCACCAGGGATTTAGTGCACTGTAATAAATTAAAACCCGCACTTAACCTGCTTTATAATAAACCGCATTATTAATTACCAAATTGGGACTATAACTTGTTTATAGTAATATAAAACTAACTTTTTGATTAATAAATTTCATTATCGTTTAGCAAACCGATACTCTTGCATCATTATACCGCATTCCCCTGGCGCTGTCGTGGATTTAGCGAATGACAATGATTTAAGGCAGATTTTACAACATTTTATTAGCGAAAAGAGTAAGTATAATGAAATGAAGATTGAAGTAATTGACGAATGGTCTAATTAAACGTTCATCGATATTTTATAAATAAAAAGAAATTTATTTTTGCAGTCTTTTTCTAGAGCCAATTTGCGGAATTGGAATGGGAGTGGCAGGATTATTTGCTGCGTGTGAAGATGACGAGAATAAAGAATGGAGTTTTAAAAATTATTCGCTAACTTGCGTAAGTTGCTTAATCATCCAAAAGGGAATTTCTGTAAAGCAACGTTTTTTTGTAGACCTCTGTGTTTGAGTTGGCCCGTTCTCCGGATTTTATAAATTTAGCTCTTGTACCTGAAGATATTATTAAAGATAGAGGCGGTGTTTATTCGCATAGCGATGTTGATGTCGTTCATGTTGTGATTGACAGGCACTTAATCACAGGACAAAATGAACAGTCAACATTAACAGCTGTACAAAATGTTATATTACTCTGTAATCAGAAGCATGGGATGAAAGGATTCAGTGGAAAATAAAATTTTGTTTATGTTGGTCAAAACTCGGATTTTTTTTTTCAAAATTGCCCAGAAAAAAACAATTCTGTATTGTGGTAGTATTTTGAATTTTCTGATTGAGTGTTTCAGCCGGCTGCAAATTTAATCAATTAAATTTAGAAAAATCAACAATTCGTCGCTCATTACCGTTAATGTTCCAATAAATTTTGTCATAGTGATTGGTCACTTACCCGAAACTTTTTAATTTTCCCGCCTTTCAGGTTTTGTAAACAAGGCGGTGTTGTGACGTCAAAAATTCGGGTTTTAGAGACTACCCAAACGTTTACATGCCGGTTTGACATTTTGGTGATCAAAAAGATCATGCCTGATATTACGTTTGTAAGTGTGATAGCCCGATTAATATTATTTCATATTTAAAGTAGTATAATTTCAGAATGAAGAAGATTTGCCATATGAAGAGGAAATCCTCCGCAACCCGTATTCAATTAAACACTGGTTGCGCTACATTCAATACAAAAAAGACGCCAAAAATGAAGTGATAAATTTAATCTATGAAAGAGCATTGAAAGAATTGCCAGGCAGTTATAAACTGTGGTATCATTACCTAAAATTACGACGAAAACAAGTTTATGGAAAATGTATTACCGATCCAATGTATGAGGATGTAAACAACGCTTTTGAACGAGCGTTGGTTTTCATGCACAAGGTTTAAAAAAATTAAATCAAGGAAATAATGTATAAAATATAGGGATTAATCTCTTGATATTTTTCTTTCAGATGCCAAGAATTTGGTTGGACTATTGCCAATTTTTAGTCGATCAAAAGAAAATCACCCGAACACGACGAGCGTTTGATCAAGCGTTAAGAGCGCTCCCTGTCACGCAACATCGTCGCATTTGGCCTTTATATTTGCAGTTTGTAAAAACGTATCCGATCCCTGAAACAGCCATTCGAATTTACAGACGATATTTAAAGGTTACATTAAGTCATTAAAAATTTGCAGTAAAAATTCTGAATTTGTAAATATTATTACAGTTATGCCCGGAAAACACTGAAGAATACATTGATTACCTAAAATCAATTGAAAGATTAGATGAAGCTGCTTTAAGATTGGCATCAATAGTTAATAAAGATGATTTTGTATCGAAAGAGGGGAAATCAAATCATCAATTATGGAATGAATTATGTGATCTTATATCCAAAAACCCAGATGATGTTAAATCATTGAAAGTTGACGCAATTATTAGAGGAGGTCTTGAGAAATACACTGAACAGTTAGGGCAATTATGGAATTCTCTTGCTGATTATTACATTCGAAGTGGTTTATTTGAGAGGGTAAAAATCTTGGTAATTTTTTAAAGTTGAAATTTACATTTTACAATCTTTTTAGGCGAGAGATATTTATGAAGAGGCTATTCAAACAGTTACAACAGTTCGAGATTTCAGTCAAGTATTTGACGCTTTTGCTCAATTTGAGGAGAGTATGATAAGCGCTAAAATGGAAGCAACGTCAGGTTTAGAAGAAGAAACTATCGACATTGATTTACGTCTCGCACGTTTTGAGGCTTTGATGGATCGTCGCCCACTTCTTTTAAATAGCGTTTTGTTACGTCAGAATCCACATAACGTACACGAATGGCACAAAAGGGTTAAATTATTTGAAGGAAAACCTTGTGAAGTAGATTGAATTAGTTAAAGTTTTATGCACATTATTGACAAATTTTTTTTCTAGATTATTAACACTTACACAGAAGCCGTTCAAACAGTAGAACCACGATTAGCAACTGGGAAGCTGAATAGTTTATGGATTGCCTTTGCAAAATTTTATGATGAAAATGGCCAAATTGAAGACGTAATTTTTAAATAATTTTTAACGACCTTAATTTTGCTATAAAAATATTTTTACAGGGTCGAATTATTTTTGAAAAAGCCGTACAAGTTCCGTACTCAAAAGTGGATGATTTGGCGACTATTTGGTGTGAATGGGCCGAAATGGAATTAAAACACGAGTAAGATTAAAATTGCTTAACATCAAAAAAGAGAAAAAATGTAAACCAACACTAACCTCTAGTAACTACGAAGCGGCATTGAAATTAATGCACAGAGCGACGACTCCACCATCTCGAAAAGTTGCTTATTACGACGAAACAGAGACGGTTCAAATGAGAGTGCACAAATCATTGAAAGTCTGGTCCATGTATGCCGATCTGGAGGAAAGCTTCGGCACTTTTAAATCTTGCAAAGCTGTTTACGACCGAATTTTAGACTTAAAAATAGCTACGCCACAAATTATTATTAATTATGGATTGTTTCTGGAGGAAAATAATTATTTTGAAGACGCATTTAAAGTATTTAAATTTCTTTTTAAAATTCATATTTTAAATTACTGTAACTTAATTTTTTTTCACAGGCATACGAGAAGGGAATCGCCTTGTTTAAATGGCCGAATGTTTATAGCATCTGGAACACCTACTTGACGAAATTTTTAGACCGCTATGTAAATACACTTAAAAAATTCCCCCTTAAAGATTTTATTTCTTACCATTTTTATTTAGGGTGGAAAAAAATTAGAACGAGCAAGAGATTTGCTGGAACAATGTTTGTCAGACTGTCCATCAAAATTTGCTAAAAGTAACGTTAATTAAAAATAATTCACATATTTAAGCCTTAAAATCTTCTATATTTAGATTTTTACCTGTTGTACGCAAAACTGGAAGAAGAACATGGGTTGGCTCGTCATGCTATGGCTGTTTACGATCGAGCCACTAAAGCCGTCCTGCCAGATGAGATGTTTGAAGTATTATTTTAATCTAAAAGTTTATTTACTTACATTACTAATACTTTTATTTTAACTAGATGTTTAACATATATATTAAAAAAGCAGCTGAGATTTATGGCATTACACATACGAGAGAAATCTATGAAAAAGCAATTGAAATGTTACCTGATGAACATGCAAGAGCCATGTGCTTGAAGTTTGCAGACCTGGAAAGAAAACTTGGTGAAGTGGATCGTGCACGCGCAATTTATGCACATTGCTCTCAAATTTGTGATCCAAGGGTTAGAAATTATTTCTAGTTTTTCCAAGACATAAAACTAATTTTTTTAAATCAAATTTCAGACCACAAATGAATTTTGGCAAACCTGGAAAGAGTTTGAAATTCGTCACGGCAATGAAGACACTATGCGAGAGATGTTACGTATCAAACGCAGTGTCCAAGCAACGTACAACACTCAAGTGAATTTCATGTCCGCTCAAATGTTGGCTGCTTCATCCCAAACAACTGGAACCGTATCTGATTTGGCACCTGGAATGAAAGATGACATGAGATTATTAGAAGCTAAAGTAGCGCAACTGAGCAGCGAAGCAATGGCTGATATACCTAGAACGTCAAAAGAAGTCGCGTTTGTTAGAGGCACAACGCAAATCGATGATCACCAATTACAGGAAATGAGCAGATCTGCCAATCCTGATGAAATTATTATTGAAGATGACGAAGGAAGTGATGAAGAACAAGTTATAGAAGGTATAATACAGAGGAACTTTTAATTGACAGGTTTTAATTTGAATCTATTTATTCGCAGAAGTAAACATCGAACAGCAAGACATTCCTACTGCTGTTTTTGGTGGATTGAAAAAAGATGATTAAGAAAATGTATTTACACCATAAATAAACTTGTTTACAAAAACATATTAAACGTCAATCTTGTATTTGGGTATCTGTATTTTTAGCTCGTACACGCGTGCTCCGTCGTTCTGCCCCATCTAATTTGACTATTTTAGTCTTTGCACCAACCGGTCGACCTCTCCGTTTTTTTGTAGAAGTATCTTCTGATTGTGGAACTTCCTGTTCCGTTTGTGCTATTTCAATTTTTTCTTCTTCTGCCATTTCTTTTTCTTCTTCCTGAGTTGCGGAATTTTCTTCAACAGTAGGTGTTTCATTCCCGTGTTTTTCTTTCCATCTCTTTTCAGCCAAAGCTTTCATTCTTTCGGCAACCCATGGCTTTTTAAGATGTCTTTTCCTGCGTTGTGGGAAGGTCTTCGACTTTGGTCTGAAATAATTAAAATGTTTAACTCGTTCTATGATAAGTCAGTTAAAATTATTACTTTTTAGCTTCTTTTTCTGATGGTGGGTTTGTACTGGGAATAACTTGTGCCATCATAGTAGGCCAAAAAAATAAAGAAACGAAACGCATGGCAAATAAACGCCATTTAGCTGCTTTAACGTAATTTTCCGTTTGGAAAGTGTAATCAGTTAGCGTTGACAATATAGTATTTTTGCCAACTTCTACTAATCGATCATGTATAATATTTAAATAGTTAAAAGCTTTCAAATTGCTTTCGCAAGGAATGGTTAAAGATATTGTGCTTGTAGGTTCTTGATTTTGTGACGCGTCTTCACAGATTCGCATGTTGCTTCCCAAACATTGGAGCTCGTAGTTGACGATACTTGAGTATGTTGGATTTGAAACGTTCAGTTTACTTACTAAAAATTATTTTTGTTTAGTTATTAAGGCGCAATCCTAGCAAAACAAATTCATACTAGAGTCGCAAATGGACTTATAAAACTTATAAACTTACACGGTTTGGGCAGAAAACAAATCAAATAGTTCTGAAATAATCTAATACGGCTCGTAAGTTTATAAGTTTTAAGATATTTCTGAAGTCAAATTGCGCAAACTCCCTAATTTGTCTTACTCGAGCGATGAAATGGTCGTCCTTTTTTTTTATTGCAACGAAGCAAAGCAAAATATCCAATAAATGCAGTATCTTCTTCAGTAAAACCTTCCATTGGTTTAGGTTTCTTTTGACACGACCGTATCTTTTTTAACTTCCTTGTTAATTCTTGTATTAAATCATCTAATTGTGAATGATTAATACTCAATGACATCTCAGAAGAAACCTAAAATCGAAATCGAAATTTGTAATGACGAAAATGGATATTTTTTTCTCTCTCTTACATTTTCGTTTGATAATTGTCTCAAAATTTGTTCGTGAACCCGTTTCCGATATTCATTAGAATTTTTTTGTTGCGTTTTTGGATGTACTATAACTATATCTTCATCTTTCGCTTTCGCTTTTAATGTTGAGTCTACTATTCTGAAATATCTTTTTGAAACAATTTGATCGGTTCTACCGGGAAAATATCCGGCTATTTCAGCCCATTTATCTACAAATAAAATGTGTTTTTATTTAATAAAAAAAAAGAAGGTATTAGGAGTGTAAAACTTACAGCCTTTCATTCTAACTACTTCTAATAAACGTTCGTCTTCATCCGTAGTCCAAGCCTGACTATTTATACTCAAATCTAAACTGTTTACGTAGCGGTCCCTACACTGAACATTTGTCCGTCCTGGTATTAATTCGGCGATTTTAGCATAATCCGTCCCATATCGTAACACACCAGATACAAGTATCTAAATTAAAAAGTTAAATTTATACGTAAGGACAATACAAATTTTCTTATTACTGTATCTTCAAGCTCCGTCCATCTCCCGCGTCTTAAATCAGGATCTAGAACATATTTCCATCGCCTACAAACGTCGGCATATGTCCTTTGGAAGTGATAGGCAATTTGATGCCATGGAATGTCGCCATTTCTACTAGCATCATTTACAGTTTGAATGAGCATTTTATCCTGTTGTTTAGTCCATGGCCTGAAAAAATAACAACGTAAGATAAAAATTAAATGGTTCTTAATAAATTTACCGATTTGTGTCATTGAATCTGCATTTATAACGCTCAAAACACTGCAAAGCTGTACGATTGGTGTCCAAACGTTCGGATATTGAATCCCAATTTTTCCCAATTTCCGAGACTAAATTTTGAAGTTTTTCATCCTCTTCAGGAGTCCATTTCCTAGTATTTACTTCTGGATAAACATGATTTTTCCACATTAATTCACATTCTATTGGTGAACGCTTTCCTTCAAACTGAATAAAAACAAAAACAGTATATTAAGGGTGGATTGCACCAACCTCAGTTACGGCTAAACCTGGTTTAAAATATATGTGATACATGCATTATAAACTATGTTTAGTCTTAACTGACGTTGGTGCAATCCACCCTTAATGTTTTTACTTAAATTAAAATTAAAATTTAGTTATTAAATAAAATTTACAGTAACAACAGAAATCTTCATCCAATCGTGATTTTGACTTCTTGGGCCAATCAAACTTTCATCATTAAGAGACCTATATGAATAAAAATTTGTAAATCACAGTAAAAGTAGTACAATTATAAACAACAAACTTCGAATTAGCAATGCTTAAATCACATTCCTCAATTTTCTCTTTAATTCCTTGTGTCTTGTTCTGAGTATTTAATTTTTCTAGCAAATCTTCTTTACGTGTTAAATGAGGCTGTAATTGTTGCTGCAAAGAACTTTCAATAATTGCTTCTTTTAATTGATTTTTCTCCGCTGGGGTCCCTAAATTCAAAAAAAAAAAATTAAATACAAAACTTGACGAATTCAGAACCATTACATTTTCGGGGTGGTCTCACGAAAGGGTCCATGTAATTCTTTGATTTTTTAATTTTCGTGTCTTCATTAGATTGTTGACAGAAACCACTTTTGTTTCTAAAATATGGTTGACTAAATATTGCCAGATGTTTTGATCGTTTACCGGCCAAAACATCGAATAAATTTCTTCTGTAGTTCATTGAGACACTTTTGCCTTCTAACAAAAAGTTTTGTTGTTCCAGATTTTCAGTAAGAATCGACTCTAAACGTTGTATAGTTTCGGACACAAGTTCTTGATAAACCTTATTTATTAATAAACAATGGTCAAGATCAACCGGCATTGACATTAAGTCGTCTATGGTTATGGTTTCTTGCTCAGTTTGGATGTCCGGATCTAGAAATTAAATTTAAAAAATGATAAAATTATATTGAAAAATTAAATTACAGCAACAATTACCCCCGGAATACATATCGTCCGCGCTACTAGTCGCCATAACGTTTTAATATTTAATATTACAGCAAAGAGTACTGTTTGCTGGCTCGCTTTTTGCAATTTGCAGCGCCTTTCTACGTCGGGTTTTCTATATACCCAACGTGCAATCAACGGTAGGATACTGAGAAAACCCGGTATCCGCATAAAAACAACATGGACATTTTATTGTCTGCTAAATCAAGTAATATAATTCCAAATCAGGAATATCTCTTGCAAGGAAGTATAATTGATCTCTCGTGCGAAATTCTACTTCATAGGCTGAGGGGTTTGTGCGACAATGTCGATTCTGGAACGGAGACATTTCACGACCATGAAATGATTTTTCAGATTCGTAAGCTATTTTTTTTTTTTTTTTTAATGAAAATCTGTTAATCTATTATATTTTAAAATTAGGTGGTGCTAATATGACAAGTCCAATTGTGTTTCGGGCACGAAGAGCCCTTGATCATGCCGATGCGCCGTGGTTAGTTTTTTTTTAAATTTTGAGAATTTTATTTATAAAAGTGTTTATAATTTTGTAGGCATTTAAGATATGTTGGCCAACCTGAAATTGGAGATAAAAATCGTCCGACTTTAGTTAGAAGTTACATTGATGTATCAACCTCTAATAATTTGGTTCAGTTTCTAAACGAGATGGGTTTCAGGTAAGTAAACAAATTAAAATTTTACATTGCGTTTAACTGATTATATGAATAGAAAAAATTTTTTTAAGGCTGGACCATGAATTTATTCTTAAAGGTTACATGTTTCATAAAGGAAGAATGAAAATTACTGTGTCCAAAGTATTTTTGGTAATCTTAGTCTTATAATGTCGTTATAAAGTTTAGAAAAAAATCATCTGTTTTCTATTACAGATGCCACAAACTGGAAACATAAGCAATATAGAGCCGCTTTCAGACTCTTATTTAGTAGAGCTTAGTGTTGTTGCACCTACAGGACAGGTAAACAAATGGTTTGACAAAATAAATCTTATACATTTAAATTTTTCATTTATTAGGACCAATTAGCGGAAGACATGAAAGTTTTTGCCGAGCAATTAAGACCGTATCCTTTAACCATATTAAATGAAATACCGGAAATTTATAATTTTTAATTTTAAAAACTCAGATTGGTTCAACTTGATAAAATTGACCACCGAAGATTACACCATGTTTAATTAATGTAGCTTTCATGGAAAAATAAAATATCTTTTTATAAATACTCTGTGTTTTATTAAATTAGAATTTTTAAAATTGAATTCTAGTCGAGAAAATTGCGTCATTTCCTATTGCAAGATCGTTTCTGTCTCCATCCACATTAACTGCAGAACAAATCACAATGAAGCAAAAATATTGGTTCTATTTTATTGGAGAAAAGTTATTATAAATTATCAAGACCTGATCACAAACAACCGAAATTAATTATATCAATAGAAAAAATGGATGAAGTTAGAAAGTTAGTGCAAGAGGAAGGAAGATCAGCACGCAATTTACTAACGTATAACGTTCCACTTGAAAACAGCCAAAGTGACCAACAACATGATGAAGGTAAATAAATTATTCATGCAATATTAAAAGAAATTAAATGGGATATCCATGTTAGAACATTAATAAATTATTATTGCAGGTAAATTGAAGAGGAATGTCCCGAGTAAACGAAGTGACAGATGTCCGACACTGCGCAAAATGAGAGTCAGATCTGCATCTGCTGGACGCAACCCAAAATCGGAATTACATGCTCGTCACTGGGCATTCCTCTTCGACAATTTACACCGAGCGGTAGATGAAATCTACAACACCTGCGAAACGGACGAGAGTGTGGTCGAGTGTAAAGTAAGTCGAGAAAAAATATTCCTTTCCGATTTTTAAAAAATTTCATTTTCCTTCGTAGGAAGTAATTCTTATATTGGACAATTTCACCAAAGAATTCAATGCGTTAATAGATTGGATTAACGTTAAAAGAGATTATGAAAAATCGTCTATTTTGTCTCAAAGACCACCATATTTAGCTTGGGAAATTCGTAAATCGTCGCCTATTAAACATCGAGAGCGACAACCGTTAAATTACAGTTGTAAATCAAAGGCAGCTCGCATTTTAAATTTCGATGATCAGAAAAGTAATAGGGAAACCGTTAATGTTGCGATTCAGACTGTTGGAAAGGATGCTGTCAATCCTGTGAAAGAAGTTAGCACACAGTTGAAGATTTCAGAGGTGGAAATAAAGGAAAACTTAAGGCATGAAGTTAAAGTCACGGAAGAGAATAAAAAGAATAGCGTAATAAGTGAGGGTAAAATTGAAGAAAAAAGCAGTTGGGCTGAGAAAGTTCGGGGAGAGGATAAATTTGTAGAAGAAAATGAAACTCAAGAAGATGGAGACGGCTGGGAAATTGTACAGAGGAGTAAATTTAGGGTTCGAAACTCGCCACCGCAGAAATTGAGCAATAAAGTTGTTAATGAAGTGAAGAGGAAGAAAGATAGGGCTGGGTCGGTTCCGTTGGAGAACAAGAAAAACGCGAAAAGTGGTAGTTTGTCGCGGTATAAACAAAAAGAGGAGAATTCCGTTGTGAAATCTCTGCCCTCACTTCATTTATTAAAGGAAGTGAGTTTCTTAATAATTAATTTTCGAGTAATCGAATTCATTAAAAAAAATTATTTTAGGACATTGTGGAGAAAAAAGAACGTAACCGTGTGGATTATAACGAAGATGAGACGTCACCATTAGATGATGTAATTTTCAAAAAAAATCATTGGGTATTAATTTTTCCAATAATTTAACATTTAAATTTTCTCTAAGGCGTTAGAATCTGTTATTAAAGAAGAGAATGATCTGAATAAACAAATAGAAGAAGCTCAGAAGATAGATGAAGAAAAACCAAATCAAGATCTGGATTTGCATCTTATTCATCAGCAAAGTAAGGAGTCATTACTTTAAACATTAACCTCCACTCCCAAATCCTACTCCTAAACATTTCATTACGACTATTGAAACCTCAAAATCTCAATAGGTGAGGAACGACTTGGGCCGCAGTTAGATCAAATGACATGGGGTGACCGAATGGACGAGATCGAAGCTGATCTGCGAAGACCAGGCCATGCATTACATTTACACGAGAAACTTTCTTCGCCGTCCCGAAAAAGATCATTAACTGAATCGATTCGAAGACACGAAGAAAAACAAGCAAAAGCTCAGGAACAACGAGAACGATTGTTTGAATACAAAGCACAAAAATTGAGAGATTTAGCTAAAAAAGTTGAAGAAGTTCGAAGTTGGAAAGAAGAATTGCTATTAAGGAAAAAGGATATGATGGAGAAGAAGTTGCAAAACGCGGAAGAAAAACGGAAGATGCAGTTACAGAAGATTAAGAAAAAAGCGCATGATGAAGAAGAGAAAGTGAACGAAATTGCATTTATTAATACATTGGAAGCACAGAATAAACGTCACGATGTGATGTCCAAAATTCAGGGACACGAAGCTCGAATGCAGGATTTACATGTAAGTTGTATTAAATATTTGAAACGTTATTAAAATCCAATGAAAGGGTTTTATACAGGGCGAGAGGCAAAGAAAACAAGAAGAAAAAGCAGCTAAAGAAGCAGCAGCTGAAGTTAGTTTATTTACAATTTCAAAAGTAGAATGTCAGAATTCTTGTTGGTTTTAGGAGAGACGACGGGCATTGGAAGCCGAAAGGCAAGCGAGGTTGGCAGAAATGCAGGAAAGGCGGAGAAGGAAACAAGACAAAATAGATAAACAGCAGCAAGAAAAGGAAAAGGAGAGACAAGAACAAGCTAGAGAGAAAGCTCGGTATGAAAAATTCAGCGACACAAGGTTCACACTTGGTGTACACATTAGAAGAACGCAGAAAATCACAGTGGATACTAAAGCTACTTAGTTTCTAACCCATAAAGCAATATTTTATGCTTTACTTCGATGTGAACACCACTGTAAACTTAGCGTAATGGTTATAAACGTTGACGATAGATGGCGCCATTTGGCACACCATTCACTTATTGTTGTTTACAGCATCTTTTAACACTTGTCGATTAAAATTTTAGGGATCGAGAAGAACGATTGAATGCTCTGGCAGCTGCTAAACAAGCCGAAGTTGAGGAATTACAGAAAAAAATTCAACAGAAACAAGAGGAAAGCGCGCGGCGACATGAGGAAAATATGGAACATATACGTCTAAAAGCATTGGAATTGAGTATTATGAGGTATTCGTCATCCAATGACGATGCACCAAGAATTGTGCCGTATGAAACGAAAAAACTATGCACAATATGCAATCAACTGGTAAACATTACGCAATAAATGTATCGATTTTGGATAATTTGAAAATATTTAACTTGTAGATCGGATCTGAAGTGTACCTTATGACTCATCTGCGGGGTGAAAAGCATCAGCAGTTGATGAAGGATGAAAACAGCGGACAAGAGCCATCTAAAGAAGAGTCAGAAAAATACAATTTGAAGTACATTATCAATGCCCCTGCCGGGAAAACAGATCCGCATGAAGTGGAAGGAAAGGAGCGACTGAAAATAATGAAGAAGAAATGCAAGAAATTGAAACAAAAATTAAATACGAAGTATAGAACATATACAAGAAATAAGGAATATATTTAAAAAAATAATTTTTTCAGGGGTTTAGATTTTGAAGATAAATTCCAACCAGAAACAGTCGATGTGAGAAACAAGTGAGTTTGTTTTTTTTTAGTATTGATTGTGTCGCCAACGTTTTTTTGCATGTTTTAGATTGGTTAAGCACCTTAAAGATTTACTCAAATGCGTGCAAAGAAACGGGCCGTTGCCAAGCAACACAGTCACGAGTGTAGAGCGTATTCTCGGGGAAGTGGCACGTCACTTGGATAAGAAGGTTTCTTTACGTTTGCAACATTGAGAGACTCATACTTACGTTTTTTATTTCCTTTTTTTCTTCAGGGAGGCAATGAGAAATCTGTGTTCCGTAATGCGAAAGGATTCCAAGTTGTGGGTCAAGTTTGGGATGCCTTGTCACGTCCTACAACACAAACGCAAAACGTCAGGTAAACTTAACTAACTTAATATTTAAAAGGAGAGAAACGTTAATATTTTATTATAGGACATTTTTGGCATTATGTCAAGTACTGCATGTATCATGTGAAAACAACGTGGAAAACTGTGTGTTTATCCTTCGCAGCAATCGAATGTTAAATCTGTTAGATGCATTGATTGCCCGACTTAATGTGAGTGTATTTTTATTGAAGTTCGTTTGCTTTTGTAATGCTTTGCACTTATAACCCTATATATCAACAGCGGTTGACAAGAGGTAACACCAGAGGTTGCTTACGTCAAGCTTTTGAATGGTTTTGCGCTAACTTTTATAATAGAATTCGAACATGTGGGTTGTTGCTTTACACGCGACCTAGACATAGTTGATAGCGCACTCCTCTTTTTTAGACTTTTGTCTAAAATCTGCATTTGAAGACTCTTCAAATGCTGATTTTCTCGCTTAAGGTATCTGGTTTCTTCGTTAGGAAGTTCAGCCGTTAAACGTAAGTTTATAAAGACGTTCAACTGAAGTTGGGTGTTGCTGTAGGTTCGCTTTGTTTTCTGATTATGTATTTTTCTTTTGACTTAGTGTTTCTAGTTTGATACTTTTTTGGTGAGTGCCATCATATTGTTACTGGCGGTGTTGCTGGGTTTTGAGTCTTACGTTTGATTGGTCGCCTATAATCACATTTTCGTGATAGCCTTGGTAGGCACTTGCAATTTTAAGCCTTCTGCTTCTTCTGAATACCCTTCATACAGCAGTTAGCTCTTCTGACTTCTGAATGTACTACATGGAACAAGTGTTTGCTTTTGAAATGATGACGATATCATTGGCACATTTTCCTACTTAGGTCTACTAGAAGCCAAACGAAAACTCTTGTTTATTAGTTGTTTTGGGTTTGCCTTTTCTGTAATTGGCCAGCTAGCTGTATTCTATTTGTGCTGGTGTATATACTAACTTATATATATCCTATGGTGTCTAGCAATCTTTTTCTTTACGTGGCATTTTCACTTATAGGTTAAATTCCTCGCTACACCAATATCATGGCGAAAAACCTACCAATTATTACATACTGCAATATTTATTTTTTCTATCACTAGATGGCGGATTAGTCCCATAAGTCTGGGCTTCTCTTCACTTTGAGTTCTTCATGTATGCAAAGGCATTATTGTGCCTTTTCAATCATCTTAAACCAAAAAACAACACATTTCACTCCACTATTTTAAATAGAGCCCTTCAAAAAATCCATCTATAGGCAAAAAAATGGAAATACCGGAAGCGTGATTTCTGATATTTTTTTAAACACCCACCATCCCCTGAAAATCCCTAGGCTTAAAACCCCGAGATTTTATTCCCTCCCTCTAACGGCGTTGATGGAGTAATCCGTGCGTCTCTTGCGCGTCTGTTAAATTATGAATGTGCGTTCGTAGGGACGCCGCCCTCGTGGCTCTAATCGGGATGAAAAGAAAACAAAGCCATTAAGAGCGCAGATTGAAGGGACGCGGTCCCGCCCCCACGTTTCTCCCACGCCTGCGCATGCCCACAAGTGCTATCCTGAGTCAACGCTGCACTTGTGACGTCACTTTTGTTTGATTTGATTTGTTTTCCAGATTCTCATCCCCGACGATGAACGAGGGGGAGGAGGCGACTGGACGCTTGCCTCGGACACCCTTGCCGCCTCGCTACTTCAACTGGTCGGACAAGTATTGGACGGCAATGCCGAGACCGGCAACGAGCACAACAAAGATGCGTGGCAGACGCGGGTTGATGACGTGCTCAGGTGAGTATCCCTCTAGGGATGATAAAAAAAAAAAGGTGAGGGGGATGCATCCAGCCCCCGAACCGTCCATATGGCGTCTTATTTTCTCATTGGCTTCATCATGATGATGATGGAGGGGACGCAAACAGCTGCACTCCTCTAATCAGATTGTTTCCCTTTAATTTGCCTCCTGTGGACAGGGGAGGAACACTACCCCACCCCCGCATTAATTCTTCATTAGCCCATTTGCGCTTCTCTTCTCTTCCCTTCCCTCCCGTTTCTCCCTCTCCCGCGTGTTCCCGTCTCTTAAATCTTCCATTTTTCGGTTTGTCTTTTCAGTAGAGTAATAATAACACGTGTTAAGTGATGTTTACTTTTCGTGTCCGTTTGTGGCTAGAGGGTTGTGGTTTGCGATTGTTGAAACTTTGGTGACGGATGTTTGGACTTGTGACGTCACATTTTTGTTTGAGTTTGCTATTTTTTGGAGGGGTGAATGTCTTCGATTTTTTTTTAAACTTGGGGTAGGGGACGCGATATCTTGGAAGTCGTAAAACGCTTAGGGTAAAATGATTTTTTTTTTAGTTGGGGAAAGGGGATATTAAACTAACTGTGGGTAAATTTGAGTTGGAATGTAAACAATTTTTGGATAGTTTAAGGTGGAATAAATTCTTTTTAAAAATTATAAATAGATTTTTTTATTGTCTAACCTAATTTGTTTCGACATTAGCTATAAGAGCATTTGGCAAATTTGTCTTGAAATTTATACGCTCGTATAAGTTTTTTCCTCATTGCAGTAAATTAAGAAAGATTTTAAGCACAGATATTTGACTGTTATATACCCATCAAAGTGCGTATGATTGATGAGGCAGAGGTCGAAAGAAACACATTCCGGGAATGTGCGCAATATTTTAAATGTCAGTTAAGACATATCATAGGGTGAAATTTTATTCTCAAATAAATATTATTTTAGTTGGTTTCTACAATCTGAAATTTAAACAATTTTTTTTACCTAATTTCTCTCCTATTTACTAGAAACGGGTCTTGCATTGACAACAATTAAGTTATATTTAAAAACCTTAAGCAGGAATTTAAACTTATAAATTTTATAATCTAGCTTTAGCATTACGAGCTTTTAATTTATGGGCTAAGTTTTTATTATTTTTTCTAAATTATTTAAGAGTTTCACTATTGATTTTGATGCAAATTGTAATGCATTAAGGGTATTCAAAAACACGAGCTGTTGGTTGGAACTGTAAAATCGCACGACAATAGCAGTGTAATGTATGGACATGATTTAGCTATACCTTTTTATTGCAGGAATTTTGAATATAGCCCTACTATTAAAATCTCGTCTACTTTTCTAAAGGGTGAGTGTTATTCACATTTCACTATCGCATTTATGGTGACATAGCATGCGATACAGTAAACATGCTCAACTCCCCGTGCAGATTTAAGTACCAAAATTAGAGATAACAAAACTTCCGTTTCTGATTATAAGAAAAATCGTTTTAAAGCTCTTCATGCCTACTTCTGCTGTTCTAGATTCATAGTGTGGGACTGTTTCCTTTGTAGCACAATTATAAGTCATAAGAAGTATGACACACTCAATATTGTTAGTCCCACTTTCTAAGATGTTACATATCGCCCCTTGAGGCAAAATATGCCTTGTAAACAGTTGACTGAGAAAAAAACGGCACAATTAGTTCCAATTGCCTACGGCCTTCGTGGCCTCTGGTGATGTTTAAGCTTTATTATTATTAATCATCTTTTTTTTTGTTTCCAAGAAAAATAATGATTGGTATATAGAGCAACATAAAAATTCTTGAAAATGAGGAAGAACTTTTACTTTTTTTAGTAATGGTTAATTGTGTGCGGGAGTCATAGCTTATTCTTATTAATTTACTTCTGCTTAACAGTTTAGAATCACCCAGGCAAGAGCTAAATGTGTTGCTCTTATGTTGTACCTAAAAAAAACAAAATTCTTAGAAATAAAACATTCTTAGAAATTGAATTTTGTACTAAAATTGTATGGACCAATCATTCCATCTCCAAAAACTGACATGTCACAACAAATTCAATTAATCAAGTGAAATTAAATTCATAAT
>JAQGAS010000452.1:0-50010 GCA_034686365.1 Pachymerium ferrugineum | reverse complement strand
ATCTTTTGAAAAGTCCCAAGGCCACCAAAACAGGCTGACAATTTTCCTCTTCGCATAAATTAGCCCACTATTATAAAAAAAACTCAAAAAGTTCGCCTGAAAAATTAAAAATTATAAAATCAAAAAAAAAAAAAGAAAAGAAAAAAAAAAACGTTCACTTGATAAACTCCAGAACACAACTTTTCTTTCAAAGGCAGTCAATATGCTGGCTCTTGTATTTTTTAAAGTTTGGAGTGAACCCACAAAACGTGAGCCAATCACATAATTTGTTTGTTTTTTTTTTTTTAAAAATTCACTAAATCATCTTGTAATCCCATTACAAGATTTCCGCAGTGTCCACGGGGCAGTTCTCATGTCTCCAGAAGGCCAGAGAGAAATTCACTTTTTATCACAAAAGGCTTCTTGGCTTGGACAGACGAGAGAGAGAGAAAAAATTAAAATGGCTGCTGGGGTTTTGTTTTTCTCTGCTAGCAAAAAATCACTTTGGACGCCCCAGAAAGAGACACACACAGAGAGAAGGATAGAGAGAATATAAGATGGACACAATTTGTTTCAACACGTCGAAGTTTCTTCGCCGTATAAAGTGCACGCCACATTCTCCAATTTGTGCGCTAAATGAAGTTTATTGCAAACTGGATCGTTGTCTAATGCACTAAGTATCTGTAAAAAAAACAAAAACAAAATAATTATGAATAAAAGCAAAAACAACATTTTTCTTCAAAATTTACCTTCTCTCCGTATTTGCTTGCATAGATGTGCAATGCCTTAAGGGCACTAATGTGATCAATTTTCTTGTCCTGCACAAAACCTAGTTGTTGCATTGCCGAATTCATTTCCTGATCTGTAATCTGTGGTAATTGTTGAATTTGGCTGTAAAACTGTTTCGCCATTTCACGGTAGTGAGGAATATCCTTAGCGAAAAGTAGTTTATCAGTGGGTGAATCCTACAAACAAGTTTTATCATTATAAAAAATGTTTTTTATTAATTTAAAAAGAAATGTACTTTTCCAAGCCGGTGCTCAGTTACTGAAAAACTCTCAACGACAACTTGCGAAATGACGCGCAAACTGGAATCTACCGTTGGATTTCGTGCAATGTCGAAGGTAAAATGTGGATGTATAATTAAATTTGTCCAAAATCTTAGAGGTAAACTGTTAAAAAATAAGATTTAAATTAAACAATGATAAAATTGAATGATAGTTTTGTACTTACCAGTTACTCTTCCATGCAAACGTAATTTCAGGATTAGTAATATTATAATCACGAGCAGACTCATCGAAGAAATCAAAAAGCCATTTGATGGCAGGAGGAAAATATTCATTGACGGAAAGGATGGTTTGGAAGAAATCGTCGACAAACTTGTGGACGGTCCCCTTAGTAGCGAGTAATCTGGTTAAAAATATTTCAGTAATGGCCTTGTGCGTCCTTTCGTTGTTATTTTGTTGTTGCTGATCATCCACTGGTTTAACCTACACAATTTTATTTTAGTTTCGTACCAAATCAAATTTCTATCAAACATACCAAATGAAATACTTTAGCCTGCGTTTGTTCTACGTCTATGTTGGATGGAATGATGGGAGAAATGGAGTTAAGAGAATAATTTCCTGTACCTGTGAAATAAATGTCTTTTTAAGTTAAGTATTAAAAGTTAATTGAGTTATCATATTAGTTAGTTAGTTAGTAATACACAAATTATGGTTAGTGGGTTAGTAAGCTTACAATTTGAGCAAGTCTGCTTACAGTTGGAGTTAAAACTCTCGTTCTGACGGTGAATCAAACTCATAGCTGCAGACTCCTTCACACCATAATGTTTAAGTGTATTAATTTGACGCCAGCCATTAACGTTTTTCGATGTTACATCTTCGTCCGCCAGGGTCAAATGGCCACCTCTACCATTTCTCCATTCTACAAAATACATGTTTTATATTTTATAACACAATCAAATGTTTACACTCACCTAAATCAACTTCATTCACTGCAGGTCTTAGACTAAGAGGAGTATTTTTGTACAGTGCATCAAGAATTTTGGACTTGACTTGCGAAATTGTATCGCAATCCAGCACTTTGCATTGGATTTTTTCATCCAAATCTTCTTGGATAACTTGAATGGTCTGGAAAAAATTTTTTCATTAAAATTCTATTTTTAAAAAGAAGTATGTAAAAATTAAAACTTACAACTATACTATGCTCAATTTGCTCCTTCAGTAGACGCGTTTCAGATAGGGAATATCTGGCGTCTAAAGAAACAAAATCTACGGGTCCTTTCTCCACTTGATGTTTAATTGCTTTGCATAAAAGAAAGAGTGAACCACCTGAATATTCCTGTTAATAAAAATAGCAAAATTAATTACAATTCAAATATTTATGGTTAAAAACGTACTTTTAAATTGCGATACATAAATAAAGTCACCCAATTGGCGACCATCTTTTCAACTACGGTGTCACACCACCTCATAAGTAAATGTGGATGTGGATGTTTCGCCCACTGACTAATTAATTTGGATAAAAGCGCTTTAATTATTTCTGTTACGTATTCCATTTTCCCTAATAATATCAACATAAGTAATGAAGCGATGCAGACTCTGCAAAACAAATCAATTCATTTTTTAGTATAAAAAGTTAATAAAAATATTCCGCTTTCTTACTTGTCTTTAGCATTGACACTTTTCTCTTGTTCTAGAGTTTCAATAAATATTAACAAAAAGTTTTTATTACACAATAATTGCTCAAATTGGAGCATTGCCGAGTCGTAACTTGTCGGCCCACTATTTGTCCAATTCTAAAATAGATTTTAAAAATATTATAAAATTGAGAAAAAATTAAATTCTGTTATAAAATTACCTTGGAATCGTAAAATACGTCTTTGACATTAGGAAAAAATACATTCATTAAGTAGGTTTTATGGTCAAAGAATGGAATTCCAGTTGCTTCCAAGTCACTTGTAAGATCCGTCATGTCAGTTTGCAATTCAGCAAAAGCTGTAACATGTAAAAAAAAATTTTTTTTAATTGTAAAATTTGTTATTTTACAAAATTATTACCTTGTTTACATTCGGATCTGACATTACTCTCCAAAGTATCCATTTGAATCTGAATGCGTTTATATTCCCGTTCAGCTTGAGTGCTCTTCCTCCGGTATACAATCAAAATAACGATACTAAGTAGTACAAGAAAAGCGCCACCAGCTGCGATTCCCCCAATTGCTTCAGGAGGGAATTCGTAATATTTCATCACTTCGTAACGGAGGTAGCCGATGGGAAAACGCAGATTATCGCCAACTCGAATCTGAAAGAAAATAATTTTATAAAATAAAACTTTTTAGAATAAAACAAAATCCAATCAACTTACAACCACTAGCGGTAATTTGTGTTCCGTGGGCCTGCCTAACTCATCCGTTCCGTGTGGTTGTTGGCTGGGCGGAGTACACACCAACTGCGTCATAGCCAAGGATGTGACATTGCACAACTTTGTGCCTATGGTGACATTCACTTCATGTTGCTCGGTCGCTCGTTTCAAATTTTGCCCTTCGATGACCAGAGTGTCGCCCTTGTACAATTTAATCCTGTCGCGATCGAACGGGATGAATTTAGGATCTTCGAAGTAAACCAACTCGTGCTTCACGTCGGGAAAATTGTCGGCTAAATTCATGACCGACTGCACTTCGTCCATTATAAAACCAATCCGTAATCTCAACTCGTTTTTAGACACAGCCGTATGGCGGCGTCTTCGTAAATTACTCAACAAATGAGCTTTATTGACAGGGGGAGACGGACATTCCATCAACGTGTGGTTCAATACGTTACAATTCTAAAAGATTAAAAATCATATTGAATCAATCAAATTAATTTTTTTAAAAACCAATCAAACGTACTGTTTCGTTAATTGCTTTACTCATGTGGAACACAGCCATTCTCGGTAGCTGAATCGAAGACAAATCTGTGCCTTCAACCAAAATATGTCGACCGCCACTTTAAAAGATAAAATAAATATTAATCACCATTTTTAATATAATAATAATAATAATAATAATACCTGAGAAAGCTTTCTGTAGGTGAAATCTTGCTGATGGTTGGATCTCGCGTGAATGTAAAAGAGTGATTCAAAGTCCTATTGGCTCCGTCAACACTGACCACCACTTTCCTAATGATTCGATCGGGATTTGGTGAGCGAGACGTAAGACAACTCAAATGCGTACTCGTTGTTAGAGAACTATCCACTCTACACGGCAAATCGTCCAAATATACAGCCACGTTGCTACCAATGTTGAGATGATTGCCTTGAATAAATAGCCGAGTGCCACCAGACTGCGGGCCTATACTCGGACTTATTTTCATCACTTTAATATCCTGACAAAAGAAAATTATTAGTTTTTTCAAAAAGTGAATTTTAAATATCTTCATTTACTTTATATTGAAATTTCTCGCTCGAAATGGTTTGTCCAGCTTTATTTCCAACTCGAATAGCAGCCTCTATCTCCCCTTTACGACTATGTCCAACTCGACACACGATCCTTTAAAAAACCCGTAAAATGTTTACATTTTATTTGAAAACTGTTATTTTTATGTTCTGCACTACCTGACAGATACGTTGTACTCGACCAATTCACACGGAATGTCACCAATAAATACTTTATCGGAAACTTCCTCAGCACTTAAACCCAAATTTCCACCTTCAATGGTCACTAAAGTCCCACCTTCGATCGGAGCACTCAGTGGACGGATCTAAAAAAGATTTATTCATCATTTAACAAGATTAAAACAAAAATTTTTCAAAATCATTAATAAATGTTAAATTAATCCCGTGTAATTAGCTCATTAATTGATAAATTACATAGAGAAAATTGCACTAAAATCCCCGATTAATGAACTCTATAATTCTTTGATGAAAATTCATACCAAATCGATTCTTGGTTTAGGACAGGCATTAACAGGCTGTCGGGAACATGTGGCTGTGTATATACAAGAATCACCACACCATGCGCATTTATATTTTGGGTCCTGAGTCAGGCAAAGGCTGCAATCTGAGTGACCACGATGACTTCCAAGAATTGGGCACTTGTACAAAATCACTAAAAAAAAAAAAAAAAAATTCAATTACAATGATAATGTGTACAATGATGTTAAATTAAGTCAAAAACTTTTTTTTATATATATCTACCAACATAAAAATCCCATTGAAAACTTTTTATAACAGAAAAAAAAAAACAATTTGCTTTCAAATTTGTCCTTTTAAAGCCCTCATCTATTAAATCCATTTTGAAAAAAAGTTTTAGTGCTTTTCATCTTTCACTGCAGATGGAGCTATTTAAATGATGAGAAATCAATCAGTGTGTACCAATTGGTTGGACTTTTGCTTATCAGTAAAAACCAGAGGAAAATGTCTAATAAATGGGTAAGTTTTCAGAGCAAATTCTCTTCTATTTTTAAAAGTCCAAACTCATAATTCACTTGTCTCGTTTGAAAAGTGAGAGATGTCTCACTATCTCATCCTTCTAAATCCTTTTGCTCCGACTTGTTGTTGTAAACACATCGTTAACTTTTCTTTATTTTTCTCTTCTACAAACAACAAAATAAATAAAAAAAAAGAGGAAGGAAAATATTTTCCCTTTCTTTTAGCCCAATCATTCCCCTTTTTTATTTAAATGTTTTAAAGAAGAAAAAGTTTTTGGCAATTTTTCAACTGGCAAATTACCTTGCGTGGTGTCCACCAAATGATTGCCGTTCCATACAACTGTCAACTTGGCACTCATTTCACCCACAGATGATTGATATGTATACTACAAAGAAAAAAATTAAAATGATAAATAATGTTTACGTAAATACAGTTTCTAATAATGTCACTTCAAATTAATTAAAAATAAACATTTGTAACTTGTCACAACTGAAATAGCAAAAAAGGTGTTACTGCCCCTTTAATCAAAAAAAAAAAAATTTACTTACTGCTCTACGGCCACAAATAACGAAATTCGTTCCTTTCACTTTAGCAGGGACAACAGCTTTAGCTCCTTCGATTTCCAAAATACATTGATAACCCGTTTGGCCCAACTGTGGCAGAGCCAAATTTTCAACTGCGACTTCAATTTCGGTTGGAATTTCATGGGGAAGAAGAATCTTAGATCCTGGACGGAATCGTGGACAGTACTGAGATCCATGATTGGCAAATTGACGAGGATTCTGTACAAAATTTCAATTTAGTTAATTTTCAATAAAAAAAAAAGATAAAAAAATTACAATTACAAATTGTAAACAAATTATTAAAAAGAACAAAAGAGGGAACTTTAAATGAAAGAGAGGAAGGAAGAAAAGGAAAAAAATTCAAATTTCTTCATGCATGAGTAATCAAAGTTTATTGGGTTTTGCAGTGGAGGTTGGGTGAGTTGTTAGCTAGCAACTGATGTAATTAAGCATAAAAACCAGATTTATCTTTCGCCTGGAGGGAGGGGTTGCTAGGATTACACAAGCATAAGAAACAAAAATTCTTTTTGCAATTGAAATAAATGTTCTTCATTTAATATTTTTTTTTCCTCTTTTTCCCCCTTCAAAAAACAATTTCCATTTTTAAGAGAAAAAGTTGACTTACGTTCTCTCCACTTATAACTGTATGTTGACAAGAAGTAATGTTGTTGGTGCACGTGTTTTCGTAGACGCACCAACTGCAAGCCCAACGACTTTTAGTGCACGCTTTACAACTAGAAAAAGGTTAAATTCGTTTATACGATACGAGGCAACAAAAATCCCTTTTAACCTACTTTGAATGGATGCTGCAATCGTAATAGTGAAAACTTCTACTCACAAAATCAGTGTTGGTTTCGCTTGAGCGAACTGATAAAAACACGGTCACATGATCTGTAATAATAAATACAATTTCATTAGATGTAATAAATAAAATTATTTTTTCTTCTTCACCTTGATCTTTAGGAATGACAGGTCTTTTACTGACGTCAGGAGTGGCACAAATCAATCCGTTAGGAGACACTTGAGCTTCTATAGGTGAAGTGTTGCCAAAAACGCACAAGTACTTAGCGCCAGATGGCAGTTGGGGTAATTCATGGATGGTTAAATGCAACTAAAAGAAAAGGAAACGTCAACTTGAAAATCTGTATCGATTAAGCAAATTTTAACTACACAATGTTCACATTACAGATCTCTCAATCGGTCATTAAAGTGTGCGGAAATATTATATTTACTCGTGCAAACATTTCAGTTATACGGGCAACCCTCAACGTTGACTAGTGATACAAACATTAGAAACAGATCTCGTTCTGTAAAAATTTTAAGACGCAACGCAGCGTATTAACTTATAAACCAACAAATGTTCGCCTTTTGCCGCATAAAACACGAAATATATCGTTCTTTATGTAAGTAATAAGACCGTGCTGGTATCGAGGCGAGTACAAGCATGGGCGCTGCCATTTTGAATCCAAAAGAAAATGTAAACAAATCGCTTGAACCGTGTTTAAAATAAGTCAATTAGAACATTATCTTTTTCAAATCGATATTCAACAGTTGCCGAATCTATTTTTTTTTTTTTTAGGTCAATAAAATCGTCGCCAAGAGAAAAGATAGAAAAAGAGTGGTACCATCCACTAATTTTCTCTGATTTACTCAATCCAATTGGCTTCCGACCAAACAGATGGGTGACTCCCACTCGACCCGTGCAAAGCATGCCAAATGCTCAAGACCCCGTCACCAGTTAAAGAAAAAAAGAAGAAGAAGAAAAAAAAAAGATTTTTATGAGGTGGCCAATTTGACGAGTTTATTCCGAGTGAAAAATCTGGATTTTAGCCAAAACACCCTTGGAGAAAAGCAATTTGTCCGATTTTTCGTGGGTGTTTGGCACAAATCAAATGGATGATTTAAACAGCAGGCGGTTAAATGTTTCCTCTTACTTATTTTTAGAAATAAATCTGTCACAGGATGTTCACCCAATTGACTTATCACTTCCTAGACCGATCAACAGCCTAATTTCTTCCTTCCACTTGCACCTTACATGAAAATGTACCCATTTTAACATGAGCAAAATTTTAAACAACATTCTCTTTATTTTTAAAAAAAAAAAATTCATTACTTTTATCAGTTTTCTTCCCTAAAAAACAAGTTGGTAAAAGAAAAAAAAAAGTTCAATAGCAATAAATCAGTGTAGATTGGAAAAAAACAAGTGCATAGAGAGCGCGTTTGCGTATTGTAAAACTTGACAAGAGGCCTTTAAAACGCAAAGTGTTGTAAACGAGGGCCGTAATTTATGTGGGGACTAATTTCCAGCGTCAAAAGTGTATTCTGGCTTAAGCTGCCAGATAAGATTAAAGGCAGTTATCTGAGTCGTTAACATCCAAGGCGAGGAATGTGGGCAATAAATTTGATTTATTATTAAGTGGTGGTGATGATGGTGAACTAAAACACGGCCTCCTTATGATTCCCGATCTCAAGTCGGGATAAAAGTGAATTATAAGAACCCAAAAATGCCGCCTCATTAGCGCCATTACTTTTTTTTTTCTTTTTTCAAAAATAAGTCCCAAGAGTCCTCCAACAACTTGTTTATAAAATAGATCTTTGACCATCACAAATATTTACACCTTTTTACTAAATTTATGTCTATATATACTATTTTTATCAGTAGCCATGTAAATTTTGGAGAATGTGTTTCAAGTGTCGAGGGTTTTGCCCTTTTCTTCTTCAGAGGTCGAACCCGTCAACGAAATTGCTTCAATCTACTAAAAGCTGACCTTTTTGCTCACGTTTTCTGTAACTACTTGTCCACGACAAAACTTGGACAATCTCATCAAAATTTTCACTTTTTAAAGAAAAACTTTTATAGATACATACACCAATTAAAAATTTCCATAAATTGACATATCAATATCGCTATTCCCTTTTTTTGGCTTATTGCCCCCCTCCCATTTTATTTTTTTTATCAACTCGAGTAGTGCAACAGACAGAAATAAATTGTTTTTCAGACAGAGAAGGATTGAAGCCTTTGAGTTAAAGTAAAACAAAAAAAAAAAAAAGAGGGCGCTGTTAAACGAACGCAAGAATGTAGTAGAAGTACTATACGCGTGACGAATTACTGTAGCCAACACACCGCCATCAATAGCCACAATCCAATTACGAGGGGTGTCAATAGGAAGAATGTTGTACACGACTCCATCACTCGTATGGATGAAAGAGACACAAGAGATTGAGACGTTGACCCGCAAAGAAAAGAGAAAAAAAAAATATTGGCATTTGATGTTTGTTGAAAATGGTTGTACTGTTTACAAATGACGTGAAAAGAGACGAAACCCTTAGGGGTGTGAGGGCGTTGGATTTGCTTCTCTGTCACATGTTTAGAAAAGGAGGGTTTTGCTGCCCTCTGGTGACCACTAATGAGCACAAGTTGAGTTTGACTCACAGATGGCGTCGTCCCCTCTGGATATTCATTACAGGATAAGCCAGAGGGTTTTAGACGATGGGGATTTAGGGTGACATATGCACGAGTTGGGGATTTAGTTTTGGGTCGGGCGTTTCGAATAAATCGACCATTTTTTTTTTTTCTCCTTTCCTTTACTGGGTCTTTTCTGGTGTATCAGTGAAGGGAATAGCGAGCTTTGAGAGGTTGCACCCAGTAGAGAAAAGAGGGGGGATTAAAGAAGCTCTCTTGTTTTTCTAGCAACATGGAATCGATGGCCTTACCTCGTTCGGTCTTTACCCTCTGTTGCCTTAATCGCATTTCTGCTCACCCTTTCACTACCTCTCAAGAGAGAGAAAACTTATGGTTGATGTTAAGTAAAAATATTTTATCATCAATAGATGAAAATGTATTATTAGTCCATTATAATCATTATTTTAAAAAAAAACATTATTAGGATAAACATTCCAAATCGATTTGCCTAGTTTTCTAACTTGTAAAAAAACATGTAATCAAACAAAATCGAATTTCCCAATCATAAAAAAATCATAACATCGATTTTTGCCTAACCCTTAATTTAACACACAACGTCAATACAACTGCTCACCCACCCTATTTTTTTTTTTTTTTTTTTTAATTCACTTGGGGATTTCTTTTTTCCCATCACTTTAATTTAAACCAGGTGTTCACCTTAATCCTAATGGGACTCAGGTGTGATGAGTTGGAACCAACAATTTTTTTCTTACACTTAAAAAAAATAAATTTGATTAAAGTTACGTTTTAAAAGCAACAATTATTGACAAAAAAAATATTAAACTGGTGTTGTATATTTGAGTGATACGTCAATACCCAAAGCATGTTTCGAATATTAATAGAGAATTAAGAAAACCCCTCTGATTAATTTCCTTAACGTGTCTCAAATAATTAAAATTCTGTTGTCCAAATATCAGAAAAAAAACTAAATAAACAACTTTCTCTTTTTCTTTTTTTCAAAAAATAATTTTCCTTCTAAATTAAGACGTTGCAAGAAGAAAAAAAAATATAAATTAAGTTTGTCTTAATTAAACTTCTTTGAACTCTGGGGGGAAAAAAAATTTCTTGACATTTTTAGGAAAACAGACGTTTCGCCTGCCAAACAACACCGACAAGTGACCACACAATCTAAGCCAATATTTCCCCGTTGTCACGACAACGCTTGTGACCAAAGGCTCCCCTCCAACTAAAGTCTGTAATCTGTTTATGTCCTCATCTCTTCATGACCGGTAAACGAGTGTTAACCTTATGCAACCCTCGCATGAAAAAGGGCAAAATAAAATAATAAAGATACCTCGAAATAAAGTGGCCAGGTTATATAAAATATTTTTAAGTAAATATGAATTTACAATTCCTTAAATTTCATTGATTTAGATGTGCGAACGACAAATACATAATAGATCGAGATCGGTAGCAGGCGCCATTTTGATTTGGAGAAAAGGTGACGTATACAGAATAATTGTTTCTGATTGGTTGTTCAAAAATGTATATGAGAAAAGTGATTTGCCCAATGGAGTAAATCAATGGGTGTTAAAATGAATAGTCATTAAAATGGGTCATTACTTACCAATCTAATCTCCGTAATCGGTATCGTGTCTGGATTAACGGATTCAAAATCGATGCACTGCTGCGAGCCGAGTGAGAGCCATCTGGGCGGCGAACGACCCATTTCCGATTTGGTTGCATTCTGACAAGTTGCTTTCACCGTACACCTGTAGCAAACAAAAACAAACAAGATCGATTAAAAGGAATAAAAGCTTCTTTTTTAATTAATCACTCGTGCAAAAAGATTAACAATTCTAATGTAACCAGTCGAGTGGAAATGCACTCTCATCAATCTAGATCAAGTTGGATCTTAATCCAAGCCCCAACTGGGTCTCATCTGTCATTGGCTAGCAGAGATAACACCCTTTTGCATACAAAACTCCATCAAATCAACCACTGCATGCGTGTCAACTGATAAACTACTTTTGATTGAATAAACAAACTACTTGATCAGTAAAAAAAAAATAAAATAAAATAAAAGTTTTCCTTTCTTTTTCACCGCTCTTTAATTATACGTGGACCCAACAACTAATTAAATGCAATTTGTTTTCTCTTTTTCTTCTTGCCAACATTCTTTACTCTGATTTCCACAACATCTAATTTTTAGGTATCGGGTGATGTATTAGGCTTCTCTGAATTAATTAAAACTTAAAAGAAAAACTTTTTACAAATTTGTAATTTGAGACAAAATAAGACTAATTGTACTTGATGTTAAGTAAAAATATTGAGTGTACACTTTTATCAAATGATAGAAACTGACAAAACCCTCAACGTCAAACTCGCGCCACTGGCAACTTATTTCTCCAACTTATTATTATGTAAATGAGAGCCAATAAACCCTAAATTATGCTAAGTGGAACAGTCAAACTAAATCAGATAGCATTTCTTTCAACTGCCATCTTCGAAACAGTTTGAACAAATCTTACACATTCTTCATTTTTTTTGAATACCCCCTACAACTTTCCCAACTTTCATTAAAACCTTCTTGTCTCTGATTGTAATTTGTGCTCCTGACATCTTGTCCTTAATATAAGGAATGTTGCTTACTCTTTTTTTTAACCCTTTGTGTCCAACCATTTTTCATCTTTCACCAAAAGATGGAGTTAAAATACCATTTACCTATATTCATTTCAATGCATTTCAATTCTCTTTTTAAAAAGAAAAAAAGAATCAATTTTCAAGAAAAATAAATAAAGAAGAGTTTTTTTTTTTTTTTTAAATCTCAAAGGTTTCTAGTGGACACAAAATTGAATCCAGTTCCCATTTAGAAAGAGAGCAGAAAACCAGACCTATCATTTATCCCCTCCATTTTGAAAGACTTGAAATTGCAAATTTAAAGTGGCAAGTGAAAAAATTGAAAGAAAAGCAAAGAGAGAAAAACAGTTGAAAAATTCATTGCACTCAACCTTTAATCTTTGTAAACGTTTTCCAATTCATCAAGTGCTAATTTCTCAACTGCACAAAAGAATAAATTGCAAAAGCTCGTGAATTAAACCTGGCTGGTGTTTTCCAAATTCAATTACTTGACCAAAAGTAGGGGGAGGGGTTTTGATTGAAACAGAATTAGAATTCACAGTGGGGAAGAAAAAACTTTTTTTTCTATCTTACTGATGAATAGGGTCTTCTCTAGACTGACCCCCTTGAATGGAAGAAGAAGAAGAATGGATCAAGCAGATCAATTGTGATCTATCCAACTCCTCCTTTCCTGTTTCAGTTGAGGGAAAAGTGCAAAACTCTTTCTCTCTGCCAATGGATCTGCTTCCATTTGGAAGATTTCACCAGCATCAGGCCCAATTGGATGGCAGCCCTTTTCTTTTATTCTCAAGGGTCTTGTTGCACCAAGAATGGTGCCACTAACACAAGACTTGTTTCCATTTTACAAAAAAGGACAATGTTTGCTCAACAAAAAAACAAAAATACATTCCACTTTTATAAAACTCTTTGCCAAAAACACACAAATAAAAATACTCATTTATCAATTTTAAATATATTCACTTTTTTTTTCTCTCTCTTCATTCTTTCCTTAAAAACGAAACATTTTTTCTAATTTTTTTTTCTCTCTTTTCCCTACTCTCTTGCAAGTAGTTGCTACTTCCCCTTTTCATTACAGCAGCTCTTTTCATTGCATCATAAATTAGGTAGCTGTCCTGGGGCTTTGCAAAGATGGAAGCCATTAGCAAGTGCTTGCTCTACACATATTATACCAACGAGTTATGAATAAGATTTCACAACCAAAAAGAACTTGGCAAACGAGGAGGTGGGGAGGGGAGGGTTATTTAAAAAAATAAAAAAGAGGCACAAAATAATTCTACTCGCAAACAAGTTTTTTTTTTTTTTTTACTTCTAAGGGGAGAAAAAATAATAGTGTATGGAGACATATAAATTTAAACTTTTCACCACCAGGTGGCAGTTTGTGAAAAAAAAAATGAATGGTGTGAATTTTACATTTATGTGATAATTGGTGTAATAAACATTTTATATTAATACAGTAAAGGGAGAATTCGGGCAATTATAATTATTAGCATTGGATTGTGGGAAAAAAGAAAATTGAACAACCAATAAAAAGGAAAGAGAAGAAGGAGAAGAAAAAAAATCTCATTTCTCTAAGCATTTGGACAAATGTTTCTTCATTAAGATCATGAAAAGAGAAAATGTTGTTTGCCCAACATGAAACAAATTAGAGTTAAAAGATGGAGATGAGAGCAAAACAATTAAGAAAAGAATGCTCTATTGAACACATTTTATAAATTGTAATGTCAAAAACAAAATCCTGACATTGGCCTTTATCCATCAACAAGAACAACAAGATCCTTCTGCCATTTTCATTCCTCCACCTCATCAATTTGAACTAACAATTTCACATTGAATTATTTGATTGCTGTTTTTTTTTTCATCTCTCTCTTTCATCTAGTGTTGAAATGGCTCATTACTTCACTGATCAAATTGAAAATTTCCCAATACAAGTTTCGCGAGAAAAAAAAAATTATAATTTTTTTTAATACCATCTGCTTCTGATAATTGCAGGCAATCTAATATTATTATCTGCAAAGAGAAAGAAAAAAAAACCCAATAGGGAAGAAGGGGAAGAAAAAAAAATTGAGGTGAAGTTGATTCTAAAAAGGCAGACATTACAGTTAAAGTTGTGACATCTATTAAATGGGGAGTGAAAAAAAAATTAAATAAATTGAGTGAATCTGTTAGACAAACATGAAAACTAAAAAAATGTGATTGAAAATAAGTCAGTTTTTTTTTTAAACCGTTATTGAACTTCAAGTAGTCCCACTATTTTAGGTATATGCAAAGAAACTGTCAACTCTGGTCAAAAAAATACCGTTGAGCATTTTAGAACTGATTTTAAGGTCGTTTAATAGTGCATTGATGTTTGTTGTAAGGAAAAGTCAAAAAGGTTTGCAAAAATGATGGAAAACTTTCCAAGTCCATAAAAATTTGAGTATTTACTTTTTTAAAGACACATTTTGTACAGCTCTCGAGGCAGATTCACACTTTGTGGAATTTTCATGTAAAAAACGAAATGTCTAGCATCGCTTTACTATTGCTGGGAATGTTCTACAACTTAAAAGTTCCTAATAATTGTTTCACGAGTGAAAAATTCTAAAATATTCCCGGCACGAGATTTTCCACGTATTGATCTAGCCCCAATACCTTTAAATAGCGCCACTTAATTCTACTAAAACCAATTTTTTTGTCAAAAATAATTCTCGATTTAGACCTCAGCGATGTCTAATCCGCCATTTTGGATTTAACAGATTGTTCCAGTCTTTATCTAGATAATAACGCTTGGCAGTGAAACCGCTCTTTAATTTTCGTTTCTAGTTGTGTGACAACCAATCACAGTCAAAGAAAATGAAACTTGATCTTTGAAAAGAGAAGTTGAAAAAATATTACATTCCCTTTAGAAAAATATATAAAAAAATGTAGCTCGTATTACAAATTTCACCTGTTGGTATAAATGAAAAGTGTTTGTCAACCGCAAGCTTGACTTAAAACACCCTTTTACCATTACCAAAGCGAGAAACAAATAAGAAACTAACAAGGATAGTAGAGGTCCTTTGCCGACACCGACAAGGCAAATAAAGTGCTTACACCCAATTAACAAAACTATACAAATTCAAAGGGGGAAAAGGACAGGGTTTGTTGACTCTACATTAAACCCATCTCACAAATTAAACAACAAAAGTCGATACGAGTCTGCAAACACAATCTTAGCCATTCATTTCTTGTGTAACCAAGGTAACGAGCCAAACCCACTTGCCAATCGGAGACCTCTCTCTTGAGAATATCATTCATGTCTTTCTCTCGCAATGGATGTCCCGGAACCTAATGACATCTGTCCCGATAAGTCTTGGCCAAAGAGGGCAAAAAGACTTTTCTTTTCTTTTTCTTTCATTTCTCTTTCTCCTCCTCCCAAGAGTTTCTCTGATACAAGTCTTTCTCTTCAAATGGTCAATGAGAAAAGGATACAAGTTGAGCAAGAGATGGAGGGATCAAGATGGGCAACAACCAACTTTTTTTTCTTTCTCTTACCTTCTTTCCAATGAGCACCAACCACAATAAGGATCTCGAGCACCGATGCAAGATGAACAATTATTGTATTGGGTACAATTTTCCACTTTAACTTTGCGGATCTGAAAACAAAAAAAAAAGTAAAATTAAAGCACGCTCGAATGTCTTATTCAAAAGATACAGTTAAATCATGCTAAACAATTCTTTGTTTTAACTCTCTGTAATGACTTCATATAAAGAGTTCAACTATATGTCCAAGTAAATCACATTTGTTGCCAATTTTCCCTACAATTTCAATACTTGAACAGTAATCCTATTATAAGTTCTATTTTACTGGTAATGGGGCGACATCGCTTCGGCATTTCTATAATGGCCGCAGTATTCTAATAATGGTGGCGCGTCGGTACTGCCACATAGAACCGGAAATGATTCCATATAGTAGTACCGACGCGCCACCATTATTAGAACTGCCGAAGCGACATCGCCCCATTCCACTCACCATTCCAAATATACACAAAATTATCCTTATGGGGAGCAAAAATAAAGTGAAATTGTGTATTCCTAGGTATAAACATACACTAAATACCATTTACACCAATAAACTCGGCACTGTTTTTAGTGAAAATGGTTGAGGTTTCGTAAAGAAATAACGAGCTTTGAAACACTAAAACATAAAGTACAAACTTAATGGTTAAG
Organism: Pachymerium ferrugineum; assembly: GCA_034686365.1. Taxonomy (NCBI): domain Eukaryota; kingdom Metazoa; phylum Arthropoda; class Chilopoda; order Geophilomorpha; family Geophilidae; genus Pachymerium; species Pachymerium ferrugineum. The sequence continues at coordinate 33,829 of JAQGAS010000452.1, read as the reverse complement.
TACAATTTGTATGACCACCCTTGGTATCGTATATTTTCCTAAATTGATTCCTGTACACCTCAACCAATTATTGTTACTACAAGAACATTTATTACATTCTTTGAGAGACAATAAACCAATTACTGGCATGTAAGGAATGATAGGAGTGCATATTGGTTTCAATTTGATATAGTAAACTCGCATATGGTCAATGATCTTCAAGTGCCATAAAACTAAAATTAACCCTTTTTACAAATTGGCTACACAACCATTTAAAAAAAAATACTCATAAATCATTCTAATTTAATTCCAAACAGTAATATATTTAGATCTTGTTAACATCAATGAAAAAACAACAACAACAACAAACTTGATTCCAATTAATTTTTTTCTTCCATTCCCAAAACTAAAAATATTTTTATACCACAGAAATCTCTTATAATTAACTACCACTCACTCACTTGTTTATCCCACACTATTTTTTCTTCTTCTCTCCCTTCCAAGAAAAGCAAACTTTTGACATTAATTAGCCCAAACTTGCCAAGAGGATATGCAACATATGTGAAGAAAACACACCCTCTGACAAATGACTTTGGCTCTTCCCTTAAAAAAAAAAATTCTAAAAAGACTTAAAAATCTTTTTACTAATCCTTGTGTATAATTTCTAGTAAACTGATCACTTAACTTTTCCCCAATGCCATTCATCATCATATTAATTGGACATAAATCCGAGCAGCTGGGGTCGTAGTGCCAATTAAGTCACCCCCACAAGAGCCCATCATTCATTCTTCAGAAGCGTCGATACCGAAAAAATTCATTCAATTTTCAACTTGCCTTTTTCTTACCTTCACTTTTTTTTTCTCTTAACCCCAAACTTGTAATTAATTAGATTTCTGTAATTAATTAAGTGTACTGACGTCTACTCCCACTGCGATTTAACTTTCTTTTTGACCAAAAGATTTTTTTTTTTCAAAAAAAAAAAAAATATCCCACTCTTTTCCTCCCCTAAAAAACTAATTAACCAATCATTAAACATTCATAAGACCCATAATAAGATTTTGGCCATTTTTAGATTGGTTTGAAATCCTGAAGGGATCAAACTTGGTGAATTTTCTACCCTAAAAAAAGGTGTGCGGGAATATTTTAGAAACCAATTTTTCTAAAAGTTGGTTTTTATTCTGTAGCTATATCAGATTATTACCGTATTTCCCCGTATTTAGGCACATGCGCCTAACTGCGAAAATGAGCCTTCTAGTCGAGTTTTTTGTTTTGCCAAAATGTTTCGCATATTGGCGCATGTGCCTAAATTCGACTTATAGGCGCACCCTCGAATATAGGCACATGCGCCTATATTCGAATTATAGGCGCACCCTCGAATATAGGCGCATGTGCCTAAATACGGGGAAATACGGTAAGAAAGAATAACGATAATGTTAGTAATCTAAGGTGGATTTTTCATGTGGCAGGTAATTTTAGTGAATCTGAACAACGATTGAACTATCGACAGCTGTGATTGGTTAAAACATGTTACAAAGCGCGAATTACATTGGTCGAGAAGGTGGACAGCTCCGTCTAGCGAGGCTATACCGCAACACATATCACACCGTAACGTATCGGTGTTCTTTTAGCTTTTTCTTATTTCTAAATTGTTAGTTTTTCTTACTTTGCTGCTTGAGATCAAAGTATTTTATTCTTAAGTTCGTTGTTCGTATGAACTACTAACCAAGAATAACTAGAACAAACTGAACTATAAACATTTCTTTTCCTTTCAGCATAACGAATATCACTCGCAATATATTTGCACACGAATAGTTCAAGACATGCTTAAAATATATTTAACTAATATAATAAGATCATAGATCAAACTCGGTGATATTTCTATACTTTTATATGTTACTATCTTTTTTCCTCTTTCCAGTAAATCCCCACATTTCATTCAGTGGAGATTTCGTTCCGAGTAATAAGTGCAGAGTGCCATAAAAGTATCAGAATTATTGACCGAGTGCACTTTTTTTTATGATGGATTCAAAAGAAGGGAAAAATTCCAGTAGAAATAAAAGTTATGACACACACAAAAACATAATTTACAACTCACTTGAGTGGAGGACATGACATAGATAAAGTCTCCGGTGATGTCCATTTGCATGTCGGGAAGAATTGCTTGACCCTTGTCGATTTCCAGTTCTTCGTATTCGTACGCATCGTTTGACCGGTCCAAAAGAACCTAAAAAAAAAAATAAATAAATATTATAAGAGACAAGAAAAAAAAAATAAATCTTATGATAGTATTTGAACTTGTGCCACACCTGGGTCCCATCTCCTATTTTACAACATATCCCGTAAGGACTCGTAACCTTCTCAAATCGACTTGTCTAATATCGATACACACAACGGAAGGGGGTTTACATTTTTATGAAAAAAAAATAAAATACCCATCTGCCATTTCCCCTTCACATTTCCACTTGCCGCGTTTTAACTCGACAAACACGATTTCATTGATTTCCCATCCCCACATTCGCAAGAAACACAAAAAAGACATCACACCAGCACAAAAAAATTGCACATCTTGAAAACAGCCCCCTTTTTTTTTCTACAAACTAAAAAACTCTACTTTGTACACATCCATCTAAGCGTGAATGAAGAAGGAAGCGAATCTTTTTCGACAAGTAAAATTACATTAATAACGATGATCGGGGATCGGGAGAGTGAAAAAAAAGAAAAAAGGGATAGGTCTAGGAAATGGCAGAAGACACAGTTAACCCTACATTTTATCGCCTTTTTCATGGCTTGTCATCGTAGTCTAGTTACTACCATAAGATTGATGGTGTCGCTAAGAAAAAGCATCGGAGCATTATCAATCACTGTTGACACCTCATTGTGTAAGCGGGGGCCATCGCCAGATGGAGCCCTCTCATCTCAAATCAAAGGATTCACTGGCAAATGTCTTCAATTGCACCCACGAGACTAACGCGAGCGAATAATGAAGGCTTGACAACCCAGAAGACGACTAATCTATCAGACAAGAAATGCACTTTCAATACAAAAATCCAACACATTCGATTGTGGTTGTATTACAAAACCCCATTACAATCAAATAAGACATAAAATACGACCTTATATGGCTACAATGTGAGTAATAGTCATTGTATATCAAATTTTTATATATGAAAAAGATTTAAAAGTTACTTCCGGTTTAGTTTCAACCTTCTAACTTACAAAGCATCAAGATAACCCTTGTAAGTTGACGTCTCATTAATTTTAAGGATCCTTTTTTAAACCTAAAACCCATTAAAACTTAACTTACTTTTCCTAATTTTAACCTCTCAGGAGAAATTGTTTTTCGAACAATCCTAATACCTCTTTTCATTTAGATCAATAATAATGTCCACATCAACTACTCGACATTAAATTTCAAGCAATCAGATTTCTCCATCAGGGCACCACAGCTCATTTTAAACAATCCCCGTTTTACACACCGCATAACAAGATCCTTTCAACCAAAGTAGTAAAGTCTCACTCTTAAATTGGAACAAAATGCATGAAAAATGAAGCAAATGTCATCTAAGAGGAAGCAATCTATTTGGCACTTAGATCTTGGCACTGGAACTGACGGCGCTTTCAATTGTGTCGTACAAATTGAGACTAAAAACCGACTAACGACATCAAAATGGAAGCAAAGTCAACAACACTTGTCTCCACTTTCGAGGCCAAGAATCACACATCTAAAATTAATAAAAAGAAAAATAATATTTTTAAAAACTGCAAAAGCCTAAACTTTAATTCCTCAAATAAAAAATGACTCACCTTCCCCATTAACACTCCCGCATCTAATTAATCACATTTTTAATACACCCAAAAAACATCCCCTATCCAATCTTCGTAATGCATCTGCATCTCCCTCGACTCGTCCATCTTTTTTTTTTTTTTTTTAGAAATTAAAACCCTTAAATCTTCATTTACCAACAATCATGACACAAGCAGTGTCGCAACATTAACTTTACACGTTTCACGCACCACTAATAAAAAAGTAGGGGGTGTTAAAGGACCCCACATATGGCTACCAACACTCGTTTGTGGCATTCATCTTGCATCTAATAAATTGACACTCAAAGGTGTTACAGGCCATAGCAGTGAAAGAAAAAGAGACTCGCTAACTGATTCACATCCCCTTTTTTTCCTTTTCTCTCTCTCTCACCCTTCTGGTGGGGGGAGGTGGATAATGAAGAGCTCCCACGACTGACTTTTATGTCACCAATATGTATATGGTAGGGTCTAATTAAGTAGAACTCACACGGTTCAACTGCTGCGCCAGATGTATCAACTGGGATGGGGTAAAAGGGGGGAAATTCATCAGTCAAATTGAGTCTAAAGCTGAATATACGTAAAAGGTAATAAATTTTACAATGTAATTTACTGTAATTGGAATGTTTTAAAACAGAATAGCTGAGTTTTCAAGAAATAAATATCATAAGGGAAAGATAAATAATTCAAGTTCGTATTATTACTCACATTACAAGTTTTGTCAGCATAGTCGCACGCAACAGTTTGGGTTTAGCGATACAAAATCCCCCATTTTTTTGTGTTTTTCAATAGAAAGACGTGAAATTCAGTTGAAAAGACAAACTTGGCATTCTTCTTTTTCTTGTTATTAGATAAGCAAACGTTGCGTAATAAAAACAAGTACTTGCAACAGAAGCAACAAGGACAACAAGCAAAGCACTTTACACAAACACTATTTTTTTTTCTCTTTTAAGAAAAGTGAAGCTATTAATTAATTTCCAGAGAGAAAACACATTCTTCAAACTGTTCACTTCGCCCGTTAATCCTTATCTAATAAAACCTGCTCAGAGCAGGAGTGATAAAAAGAGTGAGATAAGAAGACATGATCATGCAAAGAGGGAGAAAGAGAAGTAAAATACCTGCAGCCATGGCAACAGCAATAAGAATTAATTTGACCTACAAGCCCCAGACAAGTGTGATGGGAGGGCGATAGGCCTATCTGAACCCCTCAGGCTACAGCGTTCCTCCACACAAGCGGAGCTCAATATTCAAACAAGTTTCAAACCGACAACCAGTTATTTGACCGAGAGTGCCAAGGCTTTTTATTTTTATTTTCCTTTTTTTTTTCTTTTCTCCCCCTTTCTCCAGGCGGCAGGCAGGGAGGTGCATCTGCTTTTTAACATCACGTGCCTTGTTTGGCATCGAGAGTTATGTCGTCTCACCTCGCTGCAGTGTGGACTGGTGAAGAAAAAACTAAGTTAAAAATTCTCGCCGACACTTTTAGCTTTGTTCCGTGGCCTTAGTAGCCACTAATGTCGTACAAAATTCAATTAATCTTTGATATAAACCGGCCAAGATAAAGAAAAAGCCGAAGCAGTGAAATTTTCTCAATAAACGACATAGTATTTAAGTGGCTCGCGTTTTATTGCGGATGATCTCTATACTTAAGAAATTTGGACCGCATCCGTTAAAAATTTTTGTTTTGTTCTGTCGCGTATGACCTTAGTAGCCCCGATATTAAATTAATCTACAACGTAAATCAGTGACTACATATTGAATTACATATTGTTTAAGAGCTGTCTACTGAACTAATTGTTATTTTGTTGTACATAATCTGAGGAGTGAAAAATTTCAGTTGTCCCAAAAGATTTGTGCAGGGGGCCGTTATATTTTATAAAATTTGAATTTAATTCTGTCGTAGCCAGTAACGTATGCCAATATTAATCTTCGATACGTTGAAGATGTACTATGCGTATTTAGAGCACTGTACCCTACACCCTATATCCCTTAAATTTTAATTTTGTTCCATCGCGTTTGATCTTAGCAGCCACTAATGTCTGATAATACTAAAACTAATCTTCGACATGAACCGGTGAAGAAAAAGCCCAAGTTTATAATCTGCTGCGGTAAAATTTTCTCTCGATAAAAATTATTGGAAAGAATTTGCGCAGGGGGATCTTGTATCCGTAACGTTTATTATTTCGTTCCGTCGCGTATGACCCGAGTAGCCGCCGACGGCATTCAACTCTTTAGCAAGTCCCAATGGAAGCTGCCATTAAATCCAATGCCGAGTGAAATAATGTCAGCATTAATTCATTTGATATTAACTCATGAATGCTAATCCTCCTTGGGGAAAATATTAAAAAAAAAAAAAAAGAGTGACAGCGTTGTTTTGGGGGTGCCAATTCCTTGTCATTACACCCATCATTTATTCGAGCAGAGCAGTTAACGAGCGGCATTCTTACATCGACCAATGCCAGCTTTCCCTCCCGTTTGACTTGACTGACAAGATAAGAGCTTCATGAATGGACCGTGGCATCCTGGCACCACTTTTTTTTTCCTTATTACCCGAGCCTCGACACGCCCTGACATTGGCGTCAACGTCGTCATTAAGCTACAAAAATCACCATAAACATCACTACAAATTTTTTGAATTCAAATAAACAGATATTAAAAACTTATTTTAGAAAGTTGTCATAATGTTGTCATTCAAAAACCATCTCCACACATTTTTTATCAGAAAAAAAAATATCGAAGAATGCGATGAAATTTATTTGCAGATAAGAGAAAAAATATAAGGGAGAGTAAGAAGGAAAAAAAAAAAAAACCAATTTCAGTGAGCTAAACCAGCACCATCTGATCGATGGATTCACGGAATTGGATATCAACTTGAGCCGATCGATTCATTTGCTATTGTGTTGATTAAACCAATGAAAACTTGGGCTATAGCGCAACTTTAAAAGTGTTGTTGTTTGGTTTTGTTTACAAGTAATCTTCTTTACATTGATATAAGTGGTTTATCGTGTATTGTCTCACCGCATATGACCTTAGTTAACATTTGATAATATATTGCTACTTTGTATCTTTGTCTAGCAGAGAATTTAGTAATTATGACCTTTATTCAAATTGTAAGTTCTTGTTTATTTCTAATCAAATTGGTTTCAAATTACAAGTTGGAGACAACATCACCTCAAAAATGCACTAAAAACGAGCAATGGCGTGTTTTCCATGTCACAGCAAACACGGTTTGAGTCCGTCGTTTGAATTCCAAGTCAATTTCCTTGCTTGAGATTTTTCATGAAGTTTTCCCCCTTTGCCTCTTTTCTTAGAGGCAGGAGTGCATTTCCAATGCAATTTACTCCAAGTGCCAAGAATTCCTGCCTGCCTTTAGCCAAATTTGCATGACAACACGCCACGGAGAAGTGATGCGGACCCACCAAAAGAAAGAGAAGTTAAATTCAGACGAGAGAACAAAGTCAAAGAATGATGATGAGAAACCCAAGTGAAATTAAGCTTCCCAAAAGACTGTTGACATGCAAAAACTTTTTCTCTTGCTAACAAACTTTTAATTAAAACGAATATTCCAACACAAAATCTGTTTATTTAATCAATACTTGCCACTTTGTTACAAAATATTAACGCAAGAGTGTGTCACTATTGTTAGAAAAACAAAATGGCTCCACTGGGCGTCAATTTGTGTTTACAACACTTTCTCTTCTCTCTAAGCCCTTTAAATGCCCTATTACACTCAACTTTTATCATCATCCTCTTCACCTCCCAAAGGTGTAACCAACACCACAAAACTTTCGGTATGCATGCAAATGATCACTATCATTCATTATACCCTCCCCACAACAAAAAAAGACTCAAACACGAAACTTTTAACTCTTCAAATCCGCAGCAACGTGTTGAAATGGAGTTTGCTTTTTTTTCTTCTTTCTCCTTAAGTCCCGTCTTTGCTTCTCAACTTGTTCTCAGAGAGCTCCGTGTCAACAAGACGTGACCATTTGGAAATAACACACGCCTCGACGCCTCTGGTGATGTGCAGCAAAAGGTGCTTTGAAAATTGATCCCACCCCCTGCTTTCTACTACGGAAATCAATGTTATTGACCTCCAATTCCCATTCCCTTCCCCTCTAAACCAATTCATCTCAATTTGTCAGACGGTGCATCGCATATCCGTCTCACCACCCACTCATCCCCTTAAACCCCCTTCCCTTTCCAACTCCATATTGGCAACACGTGCCAGGATACGACATAGGAAATAAACATGTCCATAAAGTGAGCAAACCCAGGAAAAAAAAAAAAAAGATTGACACTAAGGATTACTCTCAACATTTCTTACTGCCGCCTATAAACACACAATTTTTAAAAGGAAAGGCAGAGAAAATCCCAACTATTTCCTCTTGCTATAAATTGTTCAACTTTGAGAAAGAAAAGAAAAAATATTTTCTTAGTTTGAACAAAAAAAGATGAAAGTAAGAAAATATGAGGTTACTATTAATTTTGTTGTTGACTCAAGTTTGTCACATGTGTTTGACATTTGATGTATCACAAACAGTAAATTCTTAGTGTTGGGGAGAAATAAGATCTAGGCCTGTTGGAACTAACAATTTCAGGAGGTCTGCAAACGTTGTTCAGATTGCTACAAGCTCATCTTACATGGGCTACATCTCTCAAGATTGCAATTTCTCACCCGAGTAGAAATTTATCAAAGTGTGGCAAGTACAATTCCCTTCCATATCTAGAATTACTTGCCATTAGTCTCTAAAAATAATCTTATTTCTTACCTTCTTTATGTATCCATCATCAGTTCCCAAAAAGACCACTGTGTGAGGATTGGTGATGGTTGCAGTCAAAGCTGTGATTGACACATTGGGGTAGACAAGTGAAGCAGTTGTGGTAATGGGAGAAGTTCCACTAATCTTCAAGTCAGCATCACAGAAGTTGAAAATGTTGCCAGCACTCTGTAGTAATAAAACAAATAGAATTTTACTAAAATGTCATAATAAATAGTAATAAATGTTGTCATTTTCCAAATTGACTAAACATCTTAAGAAAGATTTTCTTCTCCCAATTGGCACCACTCCAAAATAATCTTCCAATCTTTATATTTTATAATATAATTACAGTCTTAAAATATTGACAATCTAATCTCATTTGCACAGAAAATTACAATACTTAAAATATTAAATATTTAACTACATTTTTTCCTTTCCCTCGAATGTTGGCTAATGCCCAACTCTTTTATACAAACTAATACAAACTCACTTTTCCAATATTCTTTCAATATTTTAACAAATTTTATAGTTGATGTACTCAATTAGTTTGTTTTCCTGCCATTTGACCTTAACCATCACATTTAATTAAAAGCTCAATGAAATTTTGTTACCTAAACTACTCATATATTAATTGGTTCGTTATTTATAATAAGACAATACGCACAAATTGACATTTAAAATATTGAACATATTAAGTTGTTCTTTTAAACATATATTGTTTTCAATATATGAAAAAAAGATTTTTATCAGTTGAATATCAGTTGGGGCACGAAAGCCCATCATATCGAAGTAGACAGGTAGATATTAAAACAAGTGGAAGGAAGGAGGTGGCCCTGTTATTACTTTTTGTGCCAACTCAAATTGGGACTGGCAGCCAAGGGAGGCTTCATATTCGACCTTGACCTTGCTTAGGGAGAGTGCACAGCCTCCATTTCAAGAGGCCAACAAACCCAATGCCCAATCCAACAAGGGAGGCAACCTTTTGGGCTGATCATGTTTGGCAAATATAGTAATTTCACTGTCATTCTTTGCCACATTCTTACACCTTAACAAGATGAATTGAAATTTCTTTTACTCCTAACATTTTCAATTTATCAGTTACATAAAACCCCCTCACCTGGTGACAACTTCAATAAATAATTGATTGATCTATTCCCCCCAGCCTTAAAATACACTTTTTTTTCAATTCACCTAAAGCCATTTGATTTATTTCAAGATATAAAATCTTTTACATAACTCATTTTAATTCAATTGAGCAAACATTTTGACTAAAATAATTTTCCCACAATTTTTCCAATGTTCTCCTTTTCTTTTCTTCACATTTAACCTCTGGATATAATTTTTTTTTCCAGTTCTTTGACTCACCCCCCCCACTCCATCATGCAACATTTTCCCATACTTTTAAACATCTGCTGACATATTTTAACAAAAACAAAAATCCCACTCCCTCACAACAAGTTTTTAAAAAAAAAAAAAAAAAACTTTTATTTGACATTTAACTGACACATAATTTATTCATCTTACAGTTTTTAGGCCTAACATTAATATATATAAAAACTTGACATTGAAGAGAGATAACTTTGTGGTTAGACTGCCATCAAAATGAATGATGATCCTTAAACACTCAGTTGGGGGTTTAACCCTTTGTGTCCATGAACTCCAATTTTATAATATAAAAAAAAGGAGTAAAACCTGCAGTTATTTACCCCAAATCCACAAGCTTCTTTAGAAATCCAAAGCAAATGAAAGCCATAAATAATAAATGTTAGTTGCACAATGGAAACAACATCTCCCTCTTACCGCCTTAAAAACCTCCGCCTGGTAAGAAAATTAAAAAATAAAGTAAGAAAAACCCTCTTGGATTTTTCAAATAGCTACTAAATTATTTTAAGAAAAATACATTAGTTTCGTTTTCTAAATAATGGTTGAATAAGCTATTTTTAACTGCCATCCACGTTTTAATGTATCAAATTTTAATATGAGCAACGTAAGCAGCTGGTCTAGAATAAATGATGATGAGTTTTCAAATGGATTAAATATCGTTCATTCTTTATTTTTATATATTTAATTGAAACTACCTTTTTAAGTAAAGTTTCCACTAATAGTCTCTTAGTTACCTAACATATAAATTTAAAAAAAGTTGCGAGATTTGACGAGAGCAAATCTCGCAAATAGAGAGACTCTTCGCCTAATTCTTAACAGAAGTAACTTTAGAAATTGTCTTTTTTTTGTGCTGACAGACTTCTTGGAATTTCACTTGCATATATACTTCTCCGTGCCAAATGGGTGCTCAACTGATCCTATCTTGTGTGTACCCTCAGGATTTGCCTCTTTAAGTGAAAGCGTGTAATCGACACTGGCTGCCAGATTTTTCTTCAATGTCAAAGAAGAAGAAGAAGAAGAAAAAAAAAAAAACTCTCTTCTTGCCACTAGCTTAAATTTAACTATACCTTAGATTACACACAAAACGAACCTTGTTCTCTCCCTCTCTATATATAAACTGTCATCTTTAAAACTGGACGAGGGAACAAGTCATAACTGGGCCTTGTGCGCCTCCTTATTCAACAGATTATCACTCACTTGGGGGGGAGGAGAAAGAGAAAGGAAAAAAAAAAAAAAGAGGCGAAATTTCTTGTTCATGAATTATTTAGTCTCGTGCCAAAGTGAGTGCAATGAAGCTTAAAAAAGTATCAGTTTGTCCAAAGCAAAGTCATCCAGTGAATTCAATGAGGAGTCAATTGAACGATAGTGGATCGATAAAAGCGAAGCAAAGGCAGTGAAACAATCACATTTCTCTTTAAACACATCATAATCCCAATAGAAATTCCACACCATTGACCGTTTAATGGCGCATAATCTCTCAATAAAGAGTAGGGAGAACGGATTTCGACTCCATTACAGATGGGTGGCAGAGTTTGCTATAGTCACACACACAAGAGAGGAAAATCTATTCAAATCATAAACCAGTGCCAGGGTCAGACAAACACATAACAAAACTTTCACTTCATGAATGAATGCTCGCAAATGAGCTTCAATCCTAAACTCGTTTCATGCACTCTTGAATCTTACTGAATCTACAGTATAATACGAATTAATAAACTCAACATTCTTTTCCTGGAAAGCCGGATACGACGCCATTGCTACTGACGTCAATAATCTTCGCCAATAGAAACGCCATTATAGACTGGACGGCCAAAAATTATTAATTTTTAAGTTAAGTTTAAACTAAGTGTTTCAATTATTCAAATCTCTAGTTTTTTTTTTTTTTCTTATAATCAGCCAAACTGGAAACAAGTAAGCTTACGGATGCCGATTTTCTAAGCTGCTAAAGGGATTTATATAAACCTATTCTCTCTTAAACCAGCACATTTTAAGCAACTCCTTAAAATTAGTTTTTGATATTCGATGAAATTTGCTTCGATTGCAGTTGCAGTGCAAACAGAAATGACGTCAACAATTCTCGCAACTACTTCTCGGTAAATCTCGTATCAGATTATTATAGTAAAATTAATTTATAACTACTTTTTAAATTTATATTCAAAAAAGAAAACAAAACTACAGAAGCCGACAAGTGCCATGCCATTCTAACGATAACCCATATATCCAAGTGACGAAATAACACGTGACGTATCCCTAAAAACGACAACATTTACACCTAACAAAATGTTAATAAAACCACTTTATCCAACACCACTTGATTACATATTCACCCTTTGACCCTTCCCATTTAGAGAACTATCACGTAAAAAAAAAAAAAAAGAAGAGTTGCCCCATGCAGAGAAAGAGCGAAAAAACCCTTTTAAAGCATTCATCTGTCTGACAATTGGTGGCGCTGCATAGAACGACTTAGCAAATAAGTACCTTTAAATCGGCAAAGGAATCCCAACATGCATAACCATATATCTTGAACGAGGCAGTTTAAGACCGAGCGGGGGTAATTACACATAGTGCATTACGTCCAGCTGTTTCCTTACGGAGTCCCGCTAACCAATTTCTATGCTAATAACGTTACACGCTCAAGAGGTAATTAAACACAAATACAAAAATAATTCACCCTTTTATATATTTACATGATCATTAAAATTGGACAATAGAAGGAAAAAGTTATTTTATTATGGTATTTTCCACCCTTATATTAAGTAGGGTGGATTTGGACGTTGATAATTTTCAATTGAAAAGTTTAGCTATGAAATGGGTTTTAAAGAAAAGGTCATGATCTGCCACTGCATCCATTCCAAGAAAATGGGCAGAGTAAAGTGTCACTAATTGTACGGCTTCACATTGGATACGGACACACTTGAATTTGCATCAAAGCGGTGGAGGTCCAATTTTGCAAGTCAAATCAAGTGCGTAGATTCGTCACTAGGGTAATAAAATTTTACTAACCACTTTGTTGTAATAGAAAAGTATTAAAACTAATTTGACATCTAACGCGTTCTTCCATTATAATTTTAACTATTGTAATATTCGTGTTGCAATTCGAGTCAAAATTTATTGAAATGTTCGACATTATTGAAAAAATGAAAGAAATCAATATGTTCAACTCACCCCAGCTTGAGGACATTCTCCAGGACTTCCGGCTACATACTCCATATTGCGACTTCGCACACTTCCATTGAAGCACATATGCGTATTCTCCGTGAACTTCTGCTCGATTTCTTGCAACGAATAAATGCACATGGCCGAAGCCGACTGCGTCTCGGTTGTGTGGCTCAAACTCGGCGCGAACACGGTCACAAGAACCGGATCGCCTCGCATGATGCCCAAACTTCTCGACAAACTCTCGCCAGACTGAATCAAAACTGCATCCTGCAAAATGTTAAAATCCACCGACGAATCGCCTTGTTCTACCATACACTGCAACGTCACCTCAATATACGTATGATACTTGGGATCATTGGCGCACACCCGGGCCAACCGGGTCACGTACCCGTCCTCTTCAAATGCCGGTAAATGAGATTTACGTTGTACAGTCACGAAATAGGCATGCGTCTCTGAAAAGAACCCGTACTTGTACTTGACCCGGAAGTAATCCCGCCACCTCGAGTCAATTTCCATCTTGGGTTGTGAACTAAAACCCAATTCGGCCAGATCCAGATTACGGAGATGGCGACTGGTGATGGCCGGTACAAGATCCCGGTATGGTCCGTTGTTGGTGAATGTGGAACCGACGTATAAAACTTTCTTCTGATCCACTAAATAGTTCTCGGGGCCTATGAATGCAAACGTAGACGACATGTCGTCGTTAGCCGCTACGGGTACGTTGATAAATTCGGCCGTATGTGAAATGTTGTCCAACCGTAATTTATGACACGCGCCTTGAAAGACGGACCCACACACGATTAGAGTGCGGGAATCGTAGTCGACTACTAGTAATTTGTTGACGTTATTAGTGGGCACTTTAATCACTTTGTCTTCCTCCGAGCAACTGGTAGCCGTGCAAAATGGACTGTCCATGTGCGGTCCTGTTTGTAGTTGCGTTTCTTTGACGAGGTTGGCGTTTAGTTGGAAGATCCAATTGGAAGCGCCCACATAGACGCGGCCAGTCACTTGGTCTACTAACATGTGGTAAAGCATCACACTTTCGTTACCTGGCCGGAAACTCGCCCGGATATAACCGGGCACTGACGAGCTCTTTCCGGGGATGATCATTACTACCGTCGCCCAAACGGCGGCGTATACACCCCACCCGACTCCCGACATGGCTGCTCACTACTAGCAAAGGTGCCGCATCATCTTGTCATCGTCCAAGTTTCTGTTCAAAAGAAAATTACAATTAAAATTATGATTAAAATTTTAAAATTAAAACCAATCAACAGTTTGCTTACAACATTCTTTAAAATGGTTTTCTTTAAAGATTTAAAAATAACTTGAAATTTTTCCCGTCGTACAACGCCCCCTAATTAGTAACTGCCATCAACTTTACCCTCCTCCTTCACCCCTACTACTAACACTCGCATTCCAATCTCACTCATCTCTGACAACTGACGAGAGCTTTAAGAAAGAAAAAATCAAAAAAATCTAACTTTCAAAAATTGTGCGTGAAAAAATCTCGTCGATCATTTTCATATCGTTTCATTGCCTAAACACAATTCCATCATTAAATCACTTAACTCGATTAAGCTGGAATCAAAGCGCGCATCTCTTTTAATTACCTATAAATAATTCGCGCATTTTCCAGTCAAAAATATTCAACTAAACTATTCTTTAATAATAAACCATCTTACTTTACAACCGAAACAAAAAAACACTCTACTAACCATAAACATAAACGTGCAATAAAATAAATTTTACCCCTAGCGATAAGAAGAGGAAAAAATAGAAAAACACGATTGCAATTCTTAATCCCAAACTTGTAGTTTTGAATTGAGATGTTAAAAGGAGCATGTATTTTGCAGCTACTGAAAAATGCTTTCACATTATACGATGCTTTTAGAGTTTATTGCACGCCAAAACTTTAATTGCCCCAATAAAGTAATCGGAAAAAGGAAGGAGAGATGCAAAAGGAGATGCGGACCTCATTATACTCTGTTTCTATGATTGTTCTATAGGGAATTGGCTGTGTTGTCGTGTGAAAACCGCAATACTCCAAGAAAAATTACAGGAAAATTTTGCAATAAATTTACAAACTTTGCCATTCAACAAAATTTCTACAAAATTCAAATCCAATTTAAATAGCTAGAAAAAAATAAAAGTCCAATCTCAAATTTTTCCATCCCAACAAACTCTTAAAACCGATTAACTAACTTCACCCATACACTGCCATCTATCCCCCTAGCATAGATTCCCCCAAAACCCCCCAACTCATCAAGCCAACAATTTTTCACGCTCCCATACACCTTCATCAACTACCTTACCCACCCGAAATCAAAGAAGTAAAACCGACAAAAATAAAAATTCATTATTTTATAAAAATATAAAAATATAATCGTCTTAACACGAGAAAATCCTCATTGAAACACAAGAATACAAAACACCATTTCATACACCTTCGCATCGCCAAATCCCTCATCCAATATTCATTCTCCCTTATCTAAAATGACGTAACACAGTGCTATCATTCCCCTGTCATCACCTGGCTCAACTAATGCAAACGCCATCTTTAAACATGTTGCAAATCCCTATCATAATTCCTCGGTAGAATACAACTAGTCACGCATAAAGTCGATGAGACACAACTGAAAAGACTCTAAAGAAGGAAAAAAAAATTGAATAGAAAAAGTTCGCATACCGCCATCTTGTGATGGATCAAAGAAGGAAGCTCCAAGGGACATGGAACAAATAAGGGGGAAAAGAGGGAAGCCCCTCAAGGTGCAGTGCCAGTTTTCTATTGAAGAGGGTGAGCAGAAAGTGGCAGTGGTGGTGAAGCATTTCAATGGAATCAAGGACCCTTGTACATAACTCAGTTGGATGGGTTTGCAAGAATGAGGAGGTCTTTCATGTTGGAGAACCTGAGGCTAAAGGACTGACTTGTCACTAAAACCCACCCCAACTCATAATGGCAATTAGTGATACTGATGAGAATTGCAAAGGGGATGAAGAGAGACAGACGTTTTCTTATGGCTTTTAATTTTTTAAAATGGCCACTAGGTGCTTATTAGAATTAAATCAATTTAAAGCTTATTCAACTTTAGTTATTTATGAGAATCACTTCTCTCTTTTTTTTATCTCCCCAATGTTTACATTTGTTTCTAGCAGCACACTATGATAAAAATCACGCCTAGTCCAAAATACAGCCCGTGGCTTTGAGCTTAAGAAAAAGAAAGATAGGTCGAGAGTTAAGAAGAGAGAGTGAGTTTACTTGTTCAAAATTCAAATGCACCCATTCGAATGCTAAGGCAGATTCCATTTTGCCTATTATCATAATTATCCCTCGCAGGAAAGACGTTCACTGCATTCTGCTCCCACTCAAAACATCTGCATTCAACAGTTTTGACTCGGCATTCTAACCTAACTAACAACTGCAGCAGCAATGACTAGGCTGAAAATGTTGTTGCTCAATTAAGCAACAAGTTATTGATTTTACTTGCCCAACTTGTATTTACATTTCATCAAGTGCAACTAAAAGGAGACTTCCGGTTTTGGAAATACTCAAAGGGGTTTTACTTCATCAACCATTTCCACCCATTGCACACCTCTCAGGTGTCACAATAATAATAATACTCCCTCCTCTCTGGACAAAAAATTTCCCAACATCCCCTTTTCTTAACCTTCAGCCCCTCCATTACTTCAGCCACATTAGCCAATAGGAGTCGCCTCTTTTCAAGTGCAGTCACCTAGCAAGCAGCTTTGGTAGACACCCTTGCACAAACATTTTTCAACCCAAGTGAATACATTGGGTGGGCCCCTCTGACGTCCATTATTGCACGCTATTTTGCTCTCCCCCCCACTCCTTCCACCTGCATATATGTGCCATCTTAGATGAGGGTGTTGGGTTTATTAAGCAAACCTCCTGCTGCACGAAAAATTCTCATTACAATCAAAAGCGGTGGCCCCTAGTGGTGAGATTATAGTCCCACAGATTCGAGATTAAGTGTCTTGGTGCAGGTGTGAAGAGAAGAGAGGAGGCGGGGAGGATGTGTTTTTGGAGGAAAAGGAAAAGCTCATTACTGCAAGGTCCAACGAGCTGATGATTTTTGTTTTTATCTCCTCTAATATCTTTTTTAAGTGCCCCAGACGAGGAAAAAAAAGCCCGTCTAAATTGATAGGCTTTTTAAAAATGAATTGCACCGTTAATAATACACGGTTATGGGTAAGGGATATAATTCCCCCAACATGGCTCTTTCATTCCCACTCAATTTTCAACTTCCGGTTCAAACATGGTCCCCAAAATAATCAAATAGTTTCAGTCTTGTTGATTTCCTTCAAATTTTTCGACCGGAAGTTCTCTACTTTGGGTGACAGACTATACGACCTTGTTATTCTATTTAAAATTTGATTTTTCTATAACAAGAATATTTCCAGTATTTACGCTGCATTCGAGTGAGATAGTACTGCAATCTAAATTATTGAGAAAACCGGCTTACAGTTTGTGGTTTATTCATTATAACTTACGTGACATTAGAAACAATTACGGACTACACACTTAGAAATAAAGTTAGGATAAGGTATGTAAATAGCGACAAACGGATGAAAAGGTCTAAAAATAGTATGGGTTTCTTCTTCGGAAGGTTAAATGTTAAACCATCTAAATGTTAAACCTTTCGTACTTGAAACCTATGCTATTTTTGAACCGTGTCATCCGCTATAATATGATACATATACAATATATTTACGGCACAATCAAAATCTAGTTTAGAAGCTTTATTAAAATGCTTTTAGAGAATAAAAATTGCTCGTAACTTTAATATAAATCCAATAATTATCAATTTTTGCATGTGAAAGATTCCACCTTTTCGAGATACAAATGAAACTTGGTTAAAATTTTACATTCTTAGCTCAAGTACTACAATCAGATTGTAATAGAAACTTTGATCAAAGCTACTTAGAACTCGTTAGCAAAAGTCTAAGCAACGAGTCAATATTAGCGGTCTTTTAAAATTTCATGCCCCTATCGGA
This sequence comes from Pachymerium ferrugineum, assembly GCA_034686365.1. Taxonomy (NCBI): domain Eukaryota; kingdom Metazoa; phylum Arthropoda; class Chilopoda; order Geophilomorpha; family Geophilidae; genus Pachymerium; species Pachymerium ferrugineum. The sequence continues at coordinate 15,731 of JAQGAS010000452.1, read as the reverse complement.
GGCGAGTGCAAATAGAAAATATATTCACTCACCCTCCATGATTGGCTCCGCCAATAAGTGGACGTGATGCGACGACAAAACGGTTGCAAAAGCCAGTTCACCTCTTCATTATACAGACGGCAAAAAGGAAAAACTTTTCTTTAAAAGCCACCCCTTCGCTCTCCCTCCCCGTCTAACACCTGCCCCTAGGCTTCGTTTCAAAAAAGAAAACTACATTTGTCATTGGGCGCCCGTGACAGGCTTTGTGCCTTCTTAAGAGTAGACCAGCTGCCTTCTTTTGCTCTTCCTTACAACTCCACCCTCCCTTCTGGCCTATTTCTTCGTCACGGCCCATTTTCCAACATCAGTTAAAGCCAGGTAAACAAATGCCGAGGTTCAACAGGTAAAAGTATGCAACAGGCCTCGCATTCGACGTGGACCAACCCCTCCACTATTCACACCGACAAAATTTCATCTTTACACTCATTATTTCCCCCCTTATCACAATCTATTACACTTCATTTCACCTTTTCCACGCTGATTCACAAACCAATAAAATTTAATAAATTCACCATAAACAAAATAAACAAGAGAAACAAAAAAAAAAATGCCCGTCATTTACAGCCAGCAAAAATTCATAGAGAAATTAATTAAAACAAGCAAATTTAATTAATCCAATTGTCGGCGACAACTATAAATTCCACGAATATTTTTCTTCCATCTTTAATCTAATTGCATTAACTACAATTTATTCACCATAATATGACCATTACCAAAAAAAAAAAAGTTTGCTTTGTCTTTTCGTCCACCTTTAAGACGACGACGACGAAGAAGAAGAAGAAGAAGAAGAAGAGAGAGTAAAAAAAAGCCTTTCGCACCACTTCAAATTTAGAGGTCCATAAATAGCAGTACGTGGCATCATCAACACCTAGTATCAGAGTATAAAACAAAAATTCACTCCATTTAACCTTAAATAATCGTGTTGAGGCAAAGTAAAAGTAGTAAAAACTGGCAAACTATATGTGAACTAAGAAAGCAAGTGCAACGTATTTAAGTATAAAACCAATTGTTTTTAAGAGGGCATCCACTTGTTTCCTCCCAATTTCACCAAAAACTCTGAGTGTCTTTTGCTCACTGCTTCACTACTTCACTTTTATTATCTAAGAGCACTTCTTGGATCGGTTCCAGGAGTGGTCACTATACCTACTAGTAGCCCTTTCTTGTCTGCACAGAATATCCTGTCAACCTGAAGGAATTGGCTGAAAAACAGCTGCCCGCATGCCCACCAACTTCTCACGATAGCACTCGACGAACAAGAGATATTCACGCCAGATCTTAGGTCGACCCTCTCAAACTCCTCCTTAAGTATCGGCCCAAAAAGAGATAGGCCTACTGATTCCACAAATGGTGGACTTAACAGGGAGGAGAAAAAAGAAAATCTTCTAACCCTGATAAAAAATACAACTCCCTCTACTAGAAAAATTTTACAACAACTTGAGATTTCTTTTTTCTTTTTTTTATTTTTCAAGTCGATATTCTCAGCACAGATTAGGCCAAATCTGTATTATTTCATTTCATAATCGCACGCAACACTAAAATATATTCCTTTCTTAGTCTGAATCGCCTTTTCTACAATTTGGTCATTTTCATTTACACTGGAGAGGAATATGGTAAGACGAGTGTTGGTTTGCTATTTTAATTAGTCATTTTTAACCCCTAAAAGTGAAATCTTAAAAAATGAATAAAGGCAAGAACTTTTCCTCATACAATTACACAAAGATATTCGAGTTCAACACGTTCGACCAATTGAAAATTAATCGATTTTTAATCTAGACTGCAAACGCGTTAATTGAGTACAATTAGCATTCAAGTGGTGAACTTAACCAAAGTTTGTTGACACGTTAAAAACCATTTAATATTTCACATTACAAAAAAAAACTTTTTGCTTTTAGTGGGGGAATTATACTCGTGGCTGAGCACAAGAAGCAACTTCACAAACCCGACATGACAATGTGGGATGATAACATCACTTGTCACACGCTGATTCTCAACATGACAAGATGAACACAACATTGTAATTACCATTAAGACAACATCAAAAAAGCAGCATAAAGGTGATAAGATAGAGTTGAGGGGAGGAAAAAAAAAAACAAAGTTGTGAATCGAGTGAAAAGCCCACAATGAAAAAAAGATGAAGGTTGTTGTTGGTTGAGGCAAAAGAGTAAAATCAAATTTGTATATCAAGCAGAAAGGAGGAGTTTCAAGAAGGGAAAGAGAGAGAGAGAGGAAAACTCAACTGGTAATCTGCACACACATCTCAAGAGGCAACGATCTGCCTTGATCGACCGCTAGGGGTCAACTGTCAGAGGCACCAACAGTAGGTTTTCAATCATTGAAGTAGGGGGCACCACTCAGACCCCTCAAGCATTTCATTCTGCCTGCTGTCATTCTGAGAAACTGCTTGCGATTTAAGAAATTTGCCAATCTAAGAAAAGCCATTTCTGAAATTGCCAAGTTTTAACTTTTTTTTTTTTTAATTTACAAAAAAAAAAAAAATCAATGCAATAAGAAAAGACAATCGCTTAAATGGGTTACTATAATTAACCACATTTAAAACCATCTTAAAAAATCAATTTAAAAATATTAGTAGTTGAAACCTTGATGAGACTTAGAGATTTAAACTCAAAAAAACTTTAAGTCTACTTAGGAACACAAACAATTATTATAAGTTGTTTGCAAAAACAAACCAAAACAAACAAAAAAATAAAAAAATATTGACGAGTTTTTAAAAAGTCCATCATTTTTTTTTTAAATAAATGTAATAAAACAAAAAAAAAAATACTCATTATAAAAAAAATTAATATAAAAACTATTCAAAATAAGTAATTTTATTAAACTGAAGAGATGAGAAAACAAAATTTAAAATTCTTGAAAAGAAACCCTAGAAACCACCACAATTTCACTGACATGAACTTGACACATCATTGAAAACCTTCAACTCTCATTTACTCAAAAATAATAAAAAAAAAAAAGAATGTAATCAAAGAGTCACAAATATTAAATCACTTGTACATGGGTAAGAAAGACAAAACTGTCAACATGTTGAAAATCAATACACAGGATGAAAACAGAGGGTGGAGAAAATGGAAGGTTTTGGATTCAAACATTTCATTTAACCTGATACCAAGATTTAAAAAAAAATATTGACAAAATTATACACCTAAAAATAAGAAATGAGTGACAAAATATGACACCTCAAAATGATAATGTGCTAATCACAATCTACTAAAGAAATTGATCCTAAATTAAATTGCCAAGCACGTTTCAAAACTGCAAGAGGGGAATTTTTATTTTTTTTACTTATTATTATTTAGGGTGTGGACCACGTTTTGAGGCTACACAAAATGGTGGACCTATTTGATGAACTAAACAAATTATTTTTTTTATTGATTTTGATATTAGTAAGAGAACGATTTTCATTCGTCATACTTTGTTTATATTTACTCATCATTGCCATCTGCACGTTTTTAATCCCACAGAGGCATCGTTGTATAAACAAATCTTTATAAAACTCGCGAACAAAAAATTACACTCGACTGAAACCCGAGTTTAACTCAATTCAACACTTTTTTTTTTCTCCCCTCTAAACCATCTAATTTTTTCAAACTGGAGAATTGTGGGAAAACATAAGAATTGAATTTTCTCTTTCCCCTGTTTTTTCTCTCTCTCTCTCTTATTCCATCTTGAGAAAATTTAACAAAAAAATTTTCTAATCACTTTTTGGTTGTTCGATTAAATGATTAAATTGATCAAAAGATCATACAAATGTATTCAAAAACAATTTAACTTTTTTACATTGACTTTAATCTCACCCCTTTTTAATACAATAAACCCCTAACAACTCTCATGATCACAAAACGATATTCACAAAAAAAGGATGAAATCGTGCAATTTTTATCTTCCCATCCAATCGACCGACATGAAAATCAATGCTTTTCCCCACCCCCACCTGCCATGTTTTCCAGCAGACGCTTGCCAATTGACGTGTGTTATGTGTAGAAAACGCAACATGTGGTTTTTTTCGACAAAACAAAACTCCACAAAACATCAACCCCTACCCCTCAAAAAAAATTCTTCTTGAAAAACATTCTTCAAAAAAGGGGGGCAATAAAAGTTACATAAAAAATTACCCCATGTCAGGCTTAAAGTCAGCCATAGTTAAGACCTTGAATCTGGCCGTCCTTGCAAAACCCCAGACAGACCCTCAGTTCAATCTCCTATGTCACTAATGAGCTCCATCACCTACATTTTTACTTCATTACCCCAATAAAAAAAAATGAAAAAAAATCCCTATCTAACAACAACAAATGCCAACATTGAAAATTTAAATCCCCTTCACACCCTGCAACACAAACCCGGGCAATGGCCTGAGCTCAGGAGCAATGGAACCGACAACACCAAAATCCAAAACTCAACACTCCTTAAAAAAAAAAAAAAAAGAAATCACTTTTCCCACACCGAAAAAAAAATCCAACCGGAGCGAATCAAACAAAAATCTTTTCCCTATATAACCGACAACGAACCGTGAATTACATCACCCGTATCTTTAACCCCCACTAAATAACCAAAATAAAATCACCTACCTATGGCACTATTCGATGATGGGGTTTGGGTGTATATACCCCTGCGACACGCTCGGCTATTATCCCGTACGTGGTGGTGATGCAGCACCACCGCCGTTTTGCCCTTGCACTGTCTGCACGAACGCAGCAGTGTGCCTTCTGCCACTTCAACTGCTCTCCCTCTTTCCTCCACCTGTTTAATGGGAAACGGACTCCCCCTAGCGTCGCAGTGGAACCCGCCGACCAATAGTACGCTGCCGGATATTAATAGAGGGGGGAGAGAAGAGAGTGGAACCAACCATTGGCAACAGCAGGAGAGAAACGACCATTTCTCGTGATGCCGGGCTCTCTAAGGAGGCGAAGGGGGAAAAGAAAGGGGGAGGGAAAAGAAACGACATTAGGAATAATCTCCCGTCTTAAAGGGAGAGTTTTAAAAACCAGAACATTGAAAAAAAATTTTTAAGGGCAATTTGGAGCGAAGAGTAAGGGCACTTCCGGTTGGTATAAAACCTTAAAATTCACAGGGCACCAAGATGATACCCCTATCTTGGTGCCCTATTAATTTCCAAGTTCTAACTCAACCGGAAGTGCCCTTATTACCTGCTCGAAATTTCAGTGTTGATAAAAAAAGATAAGCGTAATTAAAGGGGTAGTTAAAAGGGCACTTCCGGTTGGTTTAATGCTGTAAAACTATAAGGGCACCCTCATGAAGGGGTTCTTATCACGTTCTGTAGTCAATTTAAACAAATATTCTCACTCGAGGGCACTTAATTTAATTTTGATTTAAAAGGTGTTGAAGAAAAAAAAAATGTCAAAATACTTGACCAGACGCTAAAAAGATCCGTTATCATTATCGTCATCACTCTAAACCAAAATTACACACAACATGATGATGATCACTTCTTATTTACCTCATAGCAGACAAAAAGACTCGAGAAAAATATCATTTGATTTCGATCAAATTCTTCCATGCATTAAATTAAGCAAATAAAAAATAGATAATATTGACCCGGCGCGTTTCATCCAAACCCAATCATTACCGCAACACTTCCTCCAACAAAACACTCATCCCCAAAAAGAGGCGAAAAAAAAGGAGAAGAAAAGACAAACAGATTATCATAGCCCACTATGAGGAGTATCACAAGAATTAAAGAATATAAAAGAGCCAAGGGGCGCCTTTGTCTAATTGACATAAATTTATGGGCGCCCACTCTCACCTATCCGGCGTTTGGAGCACCGACCAATTACAGAGCACGGACTCGATCATCCCGAGGCCAAGCCCTGGGCCTGAAAAGCTGCGTGGCCTTCAGGACGAGTCCATTGGCTTTTCCATACATTCGGGGTTGGCAATACCTTGTTAAAATCACGACTCTAAAGTGTTATTATGGGTGGACCTCACAGGAGATCGGCCACTTTAAAACACTCTCGGGGTACTACTTTAGTATCACACCCAGCCGTGTGGCAAGGTCATAACCCCCGAAACAAAAAATATTCAAATTCATTGCATTGTTGGAATATTTTGAACAATTCATTAGACATTCATAATTAGAATATAACTAACAATGTATTCTTAAAGTAAAATTAATACGCTTAAAGAAGTTTAAATAAAAGTCTCAAAGTGCCTAGTGGGGGTATGAAACAATTGTTGTTTGTGCATCATGTTTGTGGAAAAGGTCAGTTATACAGATGCTTGTGCTGCCTGGGGTTCAATGAATTGTCCCCCTTCAAGTAATTAGGCAGTGCCAACCTCAAAATGGCACTGTTTACATTTGGGAAAAGGCAAATGGCTGAAATGAGTAAGGTTCAACAAAGAGGGAGGACGTAAGGAAACGCTTCACTATTTCTTTTTACACCCCCCACTTTTTTTTTTTATCACTCTTAGCTTTGGTCGGTGAATCGTCTTCAAAAATGACCAATATTGGTTTTTCTATCCAACTGCACAAGTCAATAAATTACATTGATGAAATTGACTAAGGGACCAACAAGAAGCAAATAATAAAAAAAGATTTATATAAAAAAAAAAAAATTCACCTGTCTTAATATCTAAGTTTTATCTTTCTTAAAAAATGACCTACATTTCTTATTGACAATCATAAACTTTTTATATTGTCAATAATTTAACAATTGGTTTAACAATGTTGATTAAAAAAGAAAACAAAGAAAATCATTTAGAAACAATATATAGAAGAAAGTGTATAATAAATATACATAAGTATCGATTTTTTTTTCCCTTTCTCTTCTTCTTGTGTACCCATAAATTGAATAGCCAGCCAAGATAAAACTTTTGATATCGGTTTCTATGTGGGTAATAAAACATGATACACTATTATCTAGGTAATCTTAGAATGTGGACAGTTAAAATCTGGGTTTATTGGCTAGTTTGCAAAGTATAATGAGTAGAGAGAGAGGTTATATAAATGACAAAAGTGTTGTGTAATGCTTTGAGTAGTTACTTTACTCTTATCTTGTATCAGTTTAGGCTGAATGAATGAATCTATTTTTCATGAGATACTCATTACAATAACTTCATCTTTTATTCAATTAAATTCTATCATATCCTCTTATAGTGACCCCTTAAAAATATATATTAAGTCATTTAAACATTTTTTTTTTCTTTATCTTCTTGCAACTCATTAAAACTTGTCAAAATTTATGTTCTCAAAACATGTCAGTTTTATGTGTAATATTCATGTTGCATCAATATATCTTTGGCCATATGTGTGTGTGTGATACAAGTAATTAGTTGCATCACACAGTATCAAATAATGAGTTTAAAAAAATATTAAAAATCTCACCATATGTCGTTTTTTTTTTAATGGTTTATGCCAACACTTCAAACGTATCATCATTTCATTTTTTGTTTTGTTGTGTCAGTTAATAAATTGTCTTCCATTTGAGAAAAAAATCAATTAATGGAACAATTAAAGCAGTTAAAGTAACTGTTAGACTTTAACAAGTGTTAAACTTAATTGTTAAAATTTAAAAATTGTCAAGTTAACCCAATTGTTAAACTTAACCAATTCAAAAATAATGGTCAAAATATTTTTCAAAAACGGCAGGTGAGTATAGCGACTGTCTGACGCCCCCACCCACCACTCCAACACTAAGGGGAGTCCATTTGCCAACCTGTGGAATGTGTAAATAGGCCATGTGGCCTTAAAAAAAAACATGTAGCTAAAGCCTAAACAATAGTTCCTTTGTTTCATCTTACAACTCCAAAAAAAAAGCAATAAACAGGAAAGGTTAAGACAAAAATTCTTTTCTCACAATTCAATTATAACCGATATGCATCAAAAATCTTTTCACTGCCAATTAAACAATATTTGCAACCCATCCCTAGTAGAATAATAAATTTCTACTAATTAGCAGTTTAACTGACCTCATTATAAACAAAACCACACAAAATGGGGTTATAAGAGGAGTTGGCCATTTTTTTTTAATTTAAAAGAATCTACAATGCAAGTGAGGGCTCCTGCTGGTACCTATAATATACATTCCAAGAGCATGACCTCATCATAAATCCCTTTGCTTAATTGTTTTTTTTCTTATTGCCTCTTGTCTTGAAAATACAAGTAAGCAGTAGAAAAATCATTGTTATTTGTTGAGTATCCACCATTTTTGCTTTACTAGGAATTATTTGTAGAATGTCTACAGGATCAGTAAACATGAGCAACTCAATCAAATATTGCCTTTTCTTTGCAGGCTTCTAACAAAATAAAGAGAAAAAGAACTTTCTCATATCTTAACTATCTTCTTTAAAAAGTCTCTGCCATTTTGTCTTTGTCTGTCCTTAATCCATCTTTGTGGCACTTGTTATTCTTAGACTCAACTTGATCTTTCTAAGATCTTTCCAAGTCCTTGTGGATTACTTCAACATCTGTTGCCCTTATACTCTTCTTTTTTTTTTTTTTTATTTCACTCCATCGAACTTTAAATAAATGGATTTTTAACTATAATAAAAACAGTGAGTAAATTTACAATTGGGTTGACTATAGGACTTTCACTTCCGGTGCAATTAAAAAATTATTTTCAAACCCGTTAATTTTTTTTTCAATTTTGTCAGTGTTGCAATAACAGGTGAGAAAAAAAAAAAAAAAAAACTTTTTCCAAAATTAATTTTCCAAGAGGTATAAGGGAGCAGTGGAAGGCAGTGGTGCCCTGTAATCTTGACCATGGGTAATTGAATGTGTTACAAGAGAGAAAAGGGCGTGGGGAGGAGGGTTCGGTTGACCACCTCTATACTCAGTTTCATTTCACAGACGCCATGCTTCACCTGTTATTTGTCTCCTGCCAACTTATCCGTCTATGGAGTCACGCTCAGGCGCCAGTGCAAATCTAGTGGTGGAAAAGCTCATTTTCGCAAATTACGTCACTCGTCGACGCGGGTGGCGACTCGTCAAATCAAGGGGTTGCACACACCAAAATGTTACCTTTCAACTGACAAATTGCAGACGACACCTCTCTAATCAGTGGACAGAACCCTTTTTCTACCCACAATATTCCCATAAACCATCGTTTTAAAAAATATGTCAAAAGCCTCGAGCGAATGAACAAACCATCAATTACTGAATTTTCTAAGGTAATAAAAAAAAAATTCAATTTTCTTAACTCTTTCACTTAGCACAGTAGAAAGCGCGACTCCCTACTGAGTCGTGCAATACAATAAAAATGCAATCATTTTCAAATAATTTTTTAATTAACTTTTAATTACTCAAATAATTAACATTTGAGGAACTTGAACTTTAACTTTCGGTAAATAATTAAAACATGCAAGTTCAAATAATTTAACAAAAGATTTTGCTTTACTCGAACAATTTCTGACAGTTAATTTGAACAAATTCAACGTTTGAAATATCTAATATTGATCAGTCTCTCGTGTCCAGTTATCCCAAAAAAACAAAGTGGAAAGAAGAAGGAAAAAATGGAAATGCAAAAACGTTAAGCCAAGAGACATGCGACTTCAAATTCAATCAGAAAACAACAAGGTTACTGCCATCGATCAACAGGGCCTCAGATAACACGTTAGGCCTGTCAGATGACAGGCTCCTTCTATTCCCAAGTAAAATAATGCAGATCTCAAAACCCTCTCTCTCTCTCTCTCTCTCTCTACTTTTTTTGATTTATTGAAAGATATGAGAAAGGGAATATCTCTCTCTCTTGGAATACAATAGTCATATATATGGCACAAGTTTCTCACCTGGCATGTAAATATTCTTAGAACAAATCGAAACAACACTCGCAAGTTCCATGAAATATTTACAAAATTAAATAAGTTTATGATGTTAAGAAGATTTATAAACATCCTCTAGCATCAAACTAGGTAAAATGTAAATAAAATACTCCTGTGGGCTGAGATACAAATTATTTTTACTTTACTCTTTAAAATAAATAAATAAATAAATAATGAACCAACCAACCAAGTGATCATGAGTGACCATCTGTTGTCCATTTAATTGAACATTTAATTAAGACGCGTGATTCGAAAATAAAAACGAACAAAATTTATAATCGGGAGACAAAGAGACGCCTGTATAGAGGAAGTCTTTGTTTTATGGGTTTAAACCCCCTCATCCTCAAAGTTCTTGCAACTCTTTTCGGTTTCTTTTCATACTCATCAACCATAGCAAACAAGTTGCCAGTAGGGAGTCCTAATTTTATTAACTAAAATAAACCCACTGCAAAATGAACATTCCAAAAAGTACAACAAAAAATGGATAAAGTTTTTGAAAAAAAGTTGAAAATAAGTAACTGTATAGACCAGTTTCAAATTGTAAACTTGACTAACTTACTCTAATTGTTAAGACTTAACTCTTCTTTCTTATTTATTACAAGATAATTTAATCATTTCTAATCATTTTTAAATTAAAATTTTATCTTTTTTAATAATTGAATTGGCAGTTGTTACCAGAAATGTTCAGTGTGTAAGTAAGTTTAGATGCGAAAATGATGAACTATAATCAAAAAATTAAAAATTGATAGACTAACGTCCAACTTACTTACTAAATCAATGGTAATAGAGAGTATTTTAATTATTTAAAAAGATTAAAAGCTAGTTTTAAAATATTTCAAATTATAATAACGAAAAAACGACAATGCGAGTCTCTTGACTCTTAATTGGCAATTGGCTTAAAATTTAAACCGCACAGCATGCGAAAAGGTACTTCAACAAGACGATGGTGAAGCAGTTGACAGGTAATTCTTTCTCATGCAAGATGAGAGCCCTCTCCAATGATAACATGAAGAAAAGGGAGAGGAATAAGGAAGAAGGGACTTGAGCTTTTCAAGTGTTTGGTTTAAAAGGAAGAAAAAAAAAAAAAAAAGGTGGGGATGGTTGCAAAAAGAAAATTTCAAGTCCTACAACTTTTTCTCAACCGGTGTGTGAATGTGGAAGTTCGCTTAAACAACCAAAAATTTAATTTTCAATAAATTTCAAAAATTTCCATCACCAAACTTAATCCCCTCCTTCTCCCCCAACTCTTTAATTAACCCTTTTAGAAGGAGAAAAAAATGCTAATAACCTCATTATACGTAAAATTAAACTAAATAAAGAATCGATAAAAATTTCTCTACCTGTCCGTAAACATCATCACGTAATAAACCGTTTTTAAATGAGATCATTTCCTAAAACGTTTATGCAAATCATCTCAATTTCCCGCAACCGCTTTTCCAAAAGGTGGACACGTTATTGATTTTTCCCGGGGCGAAACTAATTAATTAAGGCTTTTAATTAATTAATAAAAAAGCAATGAGTACAAGATACACTGATAACATTAGCTGCGAGGCAACCCCACTGCGAACGGGGACCCCCCCTATCATACAAAATTGATGAATTCATATCCTGGATCAACCAAAAAAAAACCAACTGATCATCTAATTAATTACGTCATTCACCATAATATTATTTTTATATATACCCACAATGTTTTTATATCCCACAATAGCCTATACTTCAAGTTCCAAGGGTCCACTTAAGACGGCACTTTTGTCTCCCTATTATTGTGGCTAGAAAGAAAACGACCATGTTTGTTCAGCTGCCCCTTGCACCTAGCGGCAACAGCAGTCTCCTTATCAATTTCATATGTATAAAAGTGTTTCTTTTCCCCCTTCTACTATACATGCAAAATTAATGTCTAGGGAAATTATAACATTTTACTTATTATAATATTTAAGTGTTTGGTTAAGTATTTTTCGGGGCGAGATCTCGCGAGACAATGGCCTCGTTTTCGCTTATTAAAAGCGCCACCACTTGTATTGTTGCGAGACATGTTTTTTTTAAAAACTAAATAAAATTGTTTAAACGACATCTTCAAGACAAGTGGTAGAATATTTAAGATCTTCTTACTTCAGCTTAGTTACTACCCCTTTAATGTTGTAGAAAGAAAAAAACCGACGTCTCCAATATCAGAGGGACAAGGGAAAAGCAAAGACCTAAAAATAACAAAAGCATTTTTCAAAAGACTACTTGAAGGAACCCACAGTTAAGCCCTTACATTTACCCTTAAGTAACCAGTCAACCATAGAAACCTAAATTTTTCCTCTCAATAAAATGTTACAATATGATCCTTGGATGCACTGTCTCCAATAGACAAGAATCCAGTTCTCTTTTCCCCCCCTCTATTTTTTCAGCAGGGCTGGATGCAGTTCTAGTTAGCTATATCCTCCACCCTCTTACCTCATTCATCCTCAACAGGGGGACAAGAGGTGGGGGGAGTTATACCTTCAGCCCCTCATTGAGGTCTTGAAATCCAATGTGGCTGTCAAACAGCATTACTAGTGAGCAGCTGGTCAAGCTAGCTCAAGGAAGAGCCCAACTGACACTAAAGGACCCAACACTGCATCAACAGCTGTGTAGACCATCTCTTATTACCCCCTCTCTCTTCAAGTGGGTCGACAAACTCAAATATTCACACATTCAACCCCCACAAACAAAATATAAAACTTCATTTGCACTCAGTGTGGTGTCAACCAATGGGTGAGTGAAAATTCAATTTCAAATCACGTGTCCGTTAATTAAATTCTTTTTATCACACGTGTGGAGGGAGGGATATAAAAATATGAATTTTCAAAAGTTGTGCACAAAGTTCACATTAGTCATGCCTGTTAGCAACATAGCCATCAGCTACAACTACATACTCGTCCCTCTTTTCAATTTATTGCTGATATTAGTCTCACCCTATTGAACATACAACCTGTTAGCATCTACTTACACTGCTGCTACTTTGTCTCCTCACCCCACTACTTCTCTCTTTTTGGCCATCTGCCGTTCATAAGATACGACAACTATTTTGTAAGAACAAAGACTTTAGTCGATGTAATAACTATGGAAAGTATTGTTACGTTTCAGTCGCCATTTTATAAACAACATTTTCGTTCAATATTGAAATACTGACTTGAATCAACAATGTTATCGCGTGTGTACCAATTTGCAAATTTTCTACAGGTGTAGGGCTCAACCAACCGAACATTTTTTTGTTTGTACTTTGGGTCAGATTTGTTTAATATTAAACAATCCCCGACTTCCTGTCGCTGTTATAAATTTTTATGCTCACCTCTATCTGAGCTACTAATCCAATTCCAAGGAAAAAGCTGAGCCAGCTGACTCTGCTCCACCCTTGGGCTATGCAAGGAGGGGTCATCCAACACTTTTTCTTATCTCCTCCTTGCAAGAATTTATTTCCTTCCAATTCCAAGCCAATTACAAGGTCAAGTTCTTTATTTGTCAGTTGGATCAAGTGGCAAATCTTACACATTTCGCACCTGTGTTCTTCAAAAAAAGAAAAAAAATTTTTTTTTTTTTAAACTAAAAGTTTTCAAAATCTTTTTGATTTATATCAACATGTCAGTTTTGTCGCTTACACCAAATGTTTTGCCCTACAGGTGCAAATGGATGATGCTCAATACCATGAAGGGGTAGTTACTCAAGACCCCAAAGAACAATTCAAATAAAATTGCCCCCCTTTTATCCCTTTATTGACGCATTAAGCCTATGATGGTATCTAAAAGTATCCCCTTTGGCAAAATTGGGAATAAGGGGTGCAAAAGATGTCGGTTTTTTGGGAAGTAGGTGGCGCTTTCCGAGAGGGGTGGGGTCCCCTAACGATATTTGGACAGGAGGGGGATGGCAAGTGCAAAGCCATCAGATAGACCCTAAGATGTTCAACCATAAAAAGACAGAGGGCACTTAAGTAATTTTTTTTTTCTTGCTAACTTTTAAGTAAACAGCGCCTTGTACCTTAAAATGAACGCCTTGTATACATGGGGTGTGACCTCAACTTTTTAAAATTAAAATTAGGGATGGGTAAGCACTCAAAGACACTTATTGTGCATTAGCCATTCCAAACATTCCAATCTTGTAAAAAAGACCAACATATTATGTTGATCTATTCATAAAATTAAGGACACTTTCGGTTGAATATATGTCACATAGTTGGATTCCTCAGGAATTTCATCATTCTACTAAAATTAGCATTGGTAGCCATTTTAATTTAACGCTAAAAGACATTTCCGGTTGAGTTAGAACTTTCAAATTTACTCACGAGTTAGATACGAGTGGTGGTTCGTTTCTCTGCAAATTTCAGTATTTCATCAAAAACGGAAGTGCCCAAAGTTAATTTTAATTTAAGGCTAAGAATTAGCATTTTCTTCCACTTGCAAGTGAAATTTAAATGCACTTCCGGTTCAGTTACAATATTGAAATTTATATGTCACACAGATATGATTCATGGCTCAATTCACTGTAAATTTCGAGACCCTATCATAACCGGAAGTGCCCTTTCCATCCGTTCGCAAAACATCCATTTCCCTTTATTTCTCAATCCCCTACATGAGAAGGGACACGGTAAAAAGAGAAAAAAATTAAGTAGAGTCAATTTTTTTTTGAGATCAGTAGAATCCATAGTTTGAAGCTAATTGATATTGGGAAAGAAAAGTCAGTTGCTAATAAATTGGCTAGTAGCAATCCTTTCAGTGACAAGTTAGTAACTGTGACATTTTTATTGCTTTCTTGCTCTTCATTCCGCAGACGTCTTTTTGGGCTGGTCATTTTCTTCTTAATAGTAGGCGTATATCATCCAGACATGAGGCCCGGATTTGTTGTCGTAATTAGCAAACTTGTGTCAAGCTAATGCGATTTTTATGGCCTCAGTCTCATTTCAATGTGGACAACTTTCTCTCTCCCCACTCCAAACAAACTCTTAACTAAAAACAGGTATAAAACTTGCTCTCGCTCTCTCTCCTCTTGATCATATTGTCGATTATTTTTTACGAGGGCGCCATCTCACGTCGACAAGTCGGAAATTGGCTGTGTCCTACGTCATTTCCGTAGAGGACAAGGCACAGGAAAGACGACCTTTTGTCGATAAGCAAGATGGATGGTCAATGGGCAAGCAACCAACAGGCAAAGTGGCCTCGCCTTGTCACCACTTCATCATCTGCTGCGCACCGCCATGATTTATGATGGCGGCGTCCTCCTTAACACACCTCGGGCTCAAATTAATGGCCGCCAGTCTGCACTAAGTGTCAAAGTAATTCTTCTTACAACTAAGAAGAACCTGATCATCTATTGAGATACAACCTGCCAAAACCGTCTTTTTGCATTTTCAACAAGTCCTAATCAAAGAAAAAAAAAGAAAAAAACTCATACCCTTCAAGCTATTTCTTCATAAAATATAAAACCCATACAAATATCATAAAAGTTGTTTATGGTTTCAAAATAAACAAAATAAACAGAGTGAAAAAGCTTTTAGATCAAATTCCCATTCAAAGGTCAACTCTAAATATAGGAAAAACCGATGCAAAGAACGAGAATATAATACCAAAGCCATTAAACATGATTGTTGAACTCGAAACACTTCTGATTTCATAAACAAAGTTCAAAAATTGAAATAAAACATTGGTCAAACTGAAGTAGCTGCAAGAGTTTCTAGACTGGTTCACACTGAAACTGCAGAAACATACCCATAATGCAATAGTGCTATATTCATAATCGTTTATGAAGCAGTTAGGTCTCTAGTTACAAAGTATAGAGAACATTCTTAATCTTTAATAATATCAAATAGGGTTTCGTCCCGGGAATCCCGAAACCGGGAAATCCCGGAGAAAACCCTGTTTCCCGAAAGTTTCGATTCCCGG